>WOGO01008230.1:0-10740 GCA_015342085.1 Leptinotarsa defecta
ATTGAATGTTAGGTCTTGTTGTGTTTTGATTTGTACTTGTTCCTCGATAAGTGATTTATGACTGTTGAATTTATGGATGTTTAAGTTTTCCCATATGTCCATGCGGTTTCTCTTATTGACTTGTTTTATGAGTTTTATGTTCTCTGGTTGGGGGAAATTATGTTTGTTTTGTATGGCGTGTGTTACGGAGTTTGATTTATATACTATTGGGTTTATGTAAACCTTTTTGTGCTCATCGTACCTTTGGATCAGTTTTTTCTTGGTTTGGCCGATATAGAATTTGTCGCAGGCCGAGCATTGTATATCCCGTTTTGATTTTTGTTTTCTTCTTTTTCATATCTGTTTATTTTTTGTGTTATTTTCGTGTTTGGCTTGTATGTGATGTTGATGTTCAATGGCTTGAAGATGTTTGTTAGTTTTTTGGTTTGGTGTCCTACGTGCGTAAATGCTGTCCATCGTTATGTTGTTTTGTCTGTTGGGGTGGCTTGAACCTTTTTCTGTATTTTTTATTTGATTCTGTTTTCTAATTTATCTATTGTCTTTTAAGTGGCACTTTACTTCTATCTCTGAAGTGTGTCTGTTCTGTGTCTGTTCAAGGCTGCTGTTCAGGTCTGCTATCAGTGCAGATTGTTATTTTTTTGCCAGAAATTCCTCTCCTGGTTGTTTCTTTTGTGGCGATTGAGATACCAGCCAGTTTTGTTTGGAACGAAATGACTGAATGCCCAAATATTGATAAGAAACAAGTAGATTTTTCAACGATTTTTCAGACTAGTTTCAGAACTAATGAACTACCCGTGACACTAATATTCCCTCAGATTTCTCTTTCTGAATCAACCATGATCTTATCATTTCTCTCCCTGGTTGTTTCTTCCTCTCGTGGTTTTTTTCCCTTCCAAAATCCCACGAAGTTTTTCATCGCCATTGAATCATGACTATCAGGTTTTTATAGCGTACCATCTTTTCTATTACAATGGATTACTTTTTGAATTGTAAATTCCCAATCACGATTGCCAATCCTAGCATGAACTATGTGTAGATAGTATCTTCGAATCGAATTGCTCAAGCCCCAAGGAAAGTAGAAACGATGAATTAGATGACCACGGTTTCCGGGGTAAGCTACACTTATTTGTTTTAATTATCGCTTTTATTATAGAACGGTAAGTATGGTTACAACTTTCTTTCGATGACCTACACTCTTCTTGGAATATTAATAGCGAGGTTCTTCGTTTTCTACCTGCAATGTTAAGGTTGCGTAATTATTCGGTGTGGATGCTAGGTTATTCTTCGTTTGAAGCAAGACGGGAAAATAAAAACAGTTGAACTAAGAAAACCCGAAGCTGAGCTCGAAATGATACAGGCTGAACACTTGAAATAAATGATGATTTGAACAATGACCCAGAAATACTTTCTAATCAGATCAATAACTATTTCAAAAATATTCAACCGAAAAAAACGAACCCATTGAAAAAACACTGGAAAAAATATATCCTAAAACATTCTTGATTTCAGCAACTGAATCAGAAATCTCAAACATTATCATGAATCTAAAGAGCTCCCACTCACAGGGAGATGATCATATAGCAACAAATTTGATGAAAAATTATGGATAGGTTTGATTTAATAAACTAGAATCAATATCGGTTCCAAAAAGGCAAATCAACCTCAGATGCAATGGTAACGCTTGTAAATAGACTTTCGGAGGAGTTAGACAAAAGTAACAAAGTGGTTTGCACCATTTTGGATCCAAGCAAGGCATTCGATCTTGTCAACCGTGAAATTCTTGTAACAAAACTAGAACTGTACGGTTTCAGAGGAGTAGTACATGATTGGCTAAAAAGTTATCTGACAAACAGGATGTAGTATGTTCAAGCAAACAATCACACTCCGTTGAAAATGATAAATGATGTAGGGGTTCCCCAGGTTCTGTTTCAGGTCCTCTGTTATATCTGATATACGTGGATGACATTTCTAATGGAAGTTGTATAGCATATGCAGACGACACCTCCTTCGTAGCTACAGGGAGCAATGTAGAGCCAACAGTTTTGAAGGCAAATGAAGAATGAAGTTTCGAACATGGAGAAGACAACGTTCATAAAATATAGTTACTCAAATAATAAACTCGACCATAGCTTGTTGCTAAAATCTAACGGCAGATCTATCACTCGAGCACCTTCTATGAAGGTGCTTCTTTTTGAAGCATCTACCTGTACCTATCTGTTTTGTATAATCATAATCAAATTCAGTATAGAAACTTGTAAAAGGCATTCAATCATGAAATCAACTGATATAAAAACCATAAGGCATTGGATTCAAGAAGAGCATCAAGATTGCCTGCATGGCCAGGATTGGAGGAGTCAAATAGAAGGATCACGAGGCAACCGCTTTGAGGTGCACTAAACACTTGGGTGAGACCCTTTATTTGTTAAATATTCCTATAGAAGCCATCATTGAGAAAAATTCAATATTAAACCATTGACAATCTGATTTGTTCACTCATGGACCGGTCCAATCATTGAAAATCAGTTCGAATATTAAATTTCTGAATTGAACAGTTTTCCTCGTTTTATTGGTAGTCTGGAAGTGTCTCCTAACACTATGTAACAATATTGATGTACAGTGGCGGGTATTGAAAAGGGTACACTATTTCTATAAACTTCTGTAGAGGGCGTCCAATCAACAACTTGAATTTGGTAACCCTTTTCAGCACCTACTATTGAGCTTCTATGGAGGAATTGAATTCGACTTACGCTCTTACCTCCGCTGATCCACGGCTAGTCGTTACAACTGAGCACATGGATTCCTCAATCTATTTGACCAAGCTTATTGATATTACGAGAAATCAACAACACCCACATTCCTAAAGGCAAACCCTGAATCACCAAGGAAATCATAAATGAAGGTATACTTCTTCGTGATGTTTTCAATCTTAACAGAATCAATGTGATGAAATCGATGAAGAGCAATACAAATTTAGGTTGAAGAATCATAGAAAAAACAATGTACCATTCAAAAAATTAGTATTTCAGTAACAAATTTCTTGCAGCTGATAACAAATCTTAAGTTACCTGGAATATAATCAAACAGAATACAACATCCGATAATATGAGCAATTGCTTTCCAAATTATTTTGAAACTGATGATGGAACTCTGGTTCATGGTGGCCCTGTTATTCCTCAACTCCTCAATGTTTGTTTTATTGACTCTGTAAATTTTCTAAGCAATGATACTAAGCCTGCTCTTGAAGATCATCACGATATAAAAACAAACTCTTTTTTCCTTCATCCTTTAGACGAAACTGAACTTCTTGATATCATCAAGTCTATATCGTCTAAGACCTCTAGTGGCCTTGATGAATTACCAGGCAGTCTTGTGAATTTTGCGAAACTAATCATTGAACCACTTACATACCTACTTATTCTTTTTTTCCTTGAGGGTTCATTTCCCTCGTGTCTTGAACATGCTATTGTAGTTCCTGTTCACAAAAAAATGATAAGCACTCAATCTCCAACTACATAGGTATTGCATTGCTGTCTTCATTTCCAAAAATATTTGGAAGAAGTATAACCTACTCGCAAAGAGCCAATATGGATTCCAATCTGATTTATCAACCCAATATGCTACTATCTTTCTCTGGTCAACCATTTATTCAAATTTGAAAATGGCAAAAAATCGATCAGTATTCTATTTGATTTGTCACGTGCATTTGATACCATCAACCGTCAACTTCTCCTCCAAACTTCTCCGCCAAAGTCTAAAATGGATTAAGACTTATCTGACTGACAGATGACAATCTGTTGAAGTTAGGCTCAAATCGGGAATAAATCATTCTGAAAATCGTAACATCTCAACAGGTGTTCCTCAAGATAGTGTCCTGGGTCCTACTCTCTTTCTATCTAATATTAATCAACAACATTGATGAGACGTCCTTCTCATGGAGTTCTTCTTCTTGTGAAGGGTTATCTGATCAGGCTGATATTGCAGTTGCTAATATGCTCAATTACTGCGCCAGAAACGACCTCGTTCTACATATCAATAAATCAAATACATTGTTTTTTCGCTTAGAGAAATAGACTGCAGTATATTGGTTAGAGATAATACTAAATCTATCATGCAGAAAAAATCAGTAAAATTCTTCTGTGTGACAATATTTTTTCCAGAAAACCTTAAGATAGCGAAAATAATTCCAATCTTCAAATTAGGGGACAGGGAAGATCTGAATAATCACCATTGAGGAGCTCTCCTACCTATTTTGGCAAAATTAGCTGAGAAACTGATTTACCTTAGAATATGGTTTCAGGAAAGGAAAATCTACATCTGAAGCAGTGAGAAAGTTTGTTGAATTTGTAGCCGATGGGTTTGAAGCCATAACTTCCTCTCTGGCGGTTTTCGTTGACCTCTGTAAAGCGTTTGACTGTATCAATCACACTATACTAATTGACAAGTTAAAATGTTATGGATTTTCTGACTTCGTAATAAAACTGACCTCATATCTTCAAAATAGATACCAAAAGTTCACTGTAATAATCAGAGCAGTTCAAGTCTGATAATACGCAAAGATATTCCAGAAGGAAGCGTTTTGGGACCGCTATTATTGTTTTTGATCTATATAAATGACCTACCCAAAAGCATAAACGCATTAACAACCTTGTTTGCCGATGATGCTACCTTCGCAACCAGAATCGAAAAAAAATCCACAAGAATTGATGAAATGATAGGATCGAACATCAATCAGGCTACTGAGTGAAATGAAACTAAGCTTGAACAAACGCAAGACTCAGACACCTATTTTCAATACCAAGCATACTGCCAATCAGAGCGTAAAATTTCTAGGGCATATTATTGATCCCAACTTAAATTGGAAACTTCATATAGATCAATTAACAAGCAAGTTATCAAAAGCAATATTTGCAATTAGACGGATGAACTCACCAGTGAACATTATTATGACTTACGGTCATAATACAGTATACTGACACTTCCGTCAGCAATTATTCACAACGAACTTATATACGTGAAAACGCACATGCATTTGTATACACTTAATGGAGATTCACACAATTATCTGACTAGAATGAGATCCCATATCGCTATCCCAAATAACAGATTAACCTCTACAAATAAAAAATTTATTGGTATCAGATTATTCAACTCTCTACCAGACTTTATCATAGAAGCTCCAATAGCCATTTTTAAATCAAAACTGAAAACTCACTTACAATGCTCTGCCTATTAGGATATGTCTGAATTTAGATTTCCTCAATGCTAGTCAATAAATTGTGTGTAACTTTATTGAACCCATTTCAACAGATATGTGAATAAATTTTATAAATTTTCAAATTTGGAATACAAAAAACCAGTGACGTGAAAATGTATAATTATTTTTGTGAAATCCAATATGTATATTTTATTCATAAACAATGTCAAAACACTATGTCGTGTATTACTGACCAACAAAGTGCAATACAATACGATACAATACAATAAAATACTTTTATGGTAACTGCAGCAGATTGAATGATCTGGTAATTGCTCAAGAGAAGAGACTAAGAATGTGTTTCGAAAAATATGGTAATTCTTGTATGCAGTTATTCAATGCATCACAAATTTTAACTGATCTGACTGCTTGACATCACTATTGTTTGCTTGTTTGCTACTCTACTGTTTATACTATGTTTTTTTTAATTGTTTTATATAATTATCTTCTACATCTACTATTGATTCAATTTTTTTATGTACTCCCACTATATATATTTGTATTTTTCCTTTTTTCACATGTGTATTCTATATTTTATCACTTGATATTATTCAACTCCAATCTTTACTTGTGTATTTGACGATTTCCATGCTTGTAAAGAAGTCTCAGGAAAAATAAAGTATTGTATTATATTGTTACATCGCTCTGGGTTGAGAAAAGGATGGGGTAACGTTACAAAGCCGGCGCCCAACATGGGGCAACGAAAATAATTGTAAATTTCAGGTACTCACCCAGAGTGAAATATCCCGCAATCCAAACACATAGTACCAGTAGGTTTACATAAGATGGCATTGTTTCCCAGGAAAGTTTCTCACAACCATTTGTAGTTTCACTGAACCTCACTTAGCACTTCACATAACAATCGCCCATTTCCATCAGTTGATTGACGTCACTTCTGCTAATTAGTGTTTCAGTTCAGCCTCATTGCGCCATACTTGATTCAATTTTTGCTAATTGGTCATTAAAGAAACGCGAGATTTCCTGCAGAGACGTTGCTAATAGTCGCTTTCCAAAGTTTTCTTTCCGTTTCCTGCAACAAAAACGTCGTGTTCAGTGGGTGAATTATAATTATCATTATTATTCACGTTGTGGATGTAATGCAACTTTTCATTGATGCGCGATGTATGACTGGGGATTGGCAAAGAGCGGTTGTTTCTAAATAATTATTGTTTTCTTCTAGACTGTTGATACAATGTGTAAAAATTGCTACGCATTTTTTGCGGCTAATAATGTTGTTCGAAATCATTCAAAAAAAAAGAATCCAGAGTATAGTGTATTCGGTATGAAGTAAACTTCATAACAGTGAATAAATATCAAACTTAGGTTTGTTGTGAAAAAAACAATATAAACTCTACGAATCTTCTAAAGAAAGAAAGATTTCCACATTGGTTCGTATAAAGATGGATTAGTAAAAAGCCTTTCCCAAAAATGTATCACTCCTCTCATTTTTCCTCCCTTCAATTCCTATTTCTGTTTATTATAGTTGCTCAAATTCTTACTGGAATATTTTTGTTTGACTACATTCAGATGTCTGGAGTACCTCCAGAATGGCTCACAGAAAAAATGGTGAAGGTTATCGGATTATACTGAGAGGAAATTCAAAATTGCCAACATCTTTTTCAAACGATATTTCCATGCCAATTATATTCCATAACTTCATGATTGGCACTTAGAAAGAAAGGAAGTAGTACATTACGATTTTCCGTATCTTCGATGAGATCCACTGGCATTGAATACATTTGAAACAATGAAAAGAAAAGGAATAATTAATAGTTTCCACTTGAACTAATTCCTGAAACTAATTTATGATAGTAGTATCTTTAGTCAAACAAAAAAAAAGTGTGGAAAATATAGGTATAACGGATGTTCCACTGTATGTAAAATTAAAAGTGGATCAAAGCTCAACAATTCTATCTCAACTATGAGGCGATTGAATGATCATAAGAATAGAAATGAAGATTCAGAAAAATGGATCATACCTCAAGTGAAATTGCATCACTGTTGTCTGATTCTATTTCTGTAATCAATGAAGAGAAACAATCTTTATTCAGGATCTCAATTTTTTTCTCATAACTGGAATTTTCTGAATGTATAGCAAAAATCATCAGTTCTGGAATTTAGAAATATGTAGTATTTGTGGAATATCACACTGACAAAATTAAATGTCTTTATTATGGGCGCTATGGCTTTCGCAGATCTAGCGACAATTAGACTGCAGCTTTGGATTTGATGACTAATATACAATTAAAAATAGATTCAGATTGCAAGTGTGAACTTTCATCACTAAATTTGTGCGAAGCTTTCGATACAATGAAGCACAACACTTCACTCAAAAAATTTAAAACATATTCGCATCATAGATGAAGTTTTCATCTGGTTTCGAAATCATTCATCTGGATTTGTATACTTGTACGAGTTTAAATCACAGAGGAGGAGCGACATTCCATGTGGCGTACCTCAAAGATCTATTCTTGGGCCTACCCTGTTTCTCATTTATTTAAACTCGATACCAAGATTAATTTTGAATGGTGGATTGAAATTATCAGCAGATGACACAAGTTTGGTCTATTTTGGACACATTGTTAGCGAATTGAAAAATGAAATGGAAAATGACCTATGTGTCATTTCATTGTGGCCTAATTTTCATTATCGGAATCTAAACTTCAGAAAATCTAATCAAAGTATATAGACTAGGAATTAATGGGTGACGACTCATCATCTTCCACAATAAATTCAATTCAAGACGAGTTTTGTAACATGGTCAGTAAAACTGGTAATTTTCATCCATTAATGGATTATTATGTGAAAACACTTTCTTGGTTCGCCAACATAAACTGTCTGTAGCATTACTATTCCCATGAGTATGTTTTTTTTATAATTGTCATATTCTGATTTCATCTCAATGTTGTTTGGATAAAGTTGTGTCAGGGTTTGATTTTGTAATTCACTAACTCAATAAGTTTGCGACATTTTTTCCTTACCACGGTAAACCTTTGGTATGGGATTTCATTTATGTTGATCTAGTTGAAAGTTCGAAGTATACTGGAACTGCAGCATTGTCTGTCGATAATTTAAAACGAACAAAATACCAAAATCTTGGTAGCAACTATCTCTTTCGAAAGTTGTTCATGACGAAAAATTTCAAGAGCGAGGTTTCAATGATGAACGAGAACGAGAATGTTTTCTACTTATTCACCAAACTCAAACACCTGTTCATGCAGCTACAGTTTTCTAAGAATGTATCTTTCTCACCAACTGATTTCCTGGAGTCTTTGAAGTCCACTAGATACTCGTTAGAACAACAAGAGCATTTTTCCGAATTTTTGGGGCTATTGTTGAATACTCTTCGTGAGCAAAACAATAGCAGAATCAATACTCTTGACCTCTCTGAAGATCAAGAACTTTTCAAACCAACCTCGTATACCTATGTTTTACCTTCACTTGTACCAAGACTTTATATATTCTCACTGGAAACCAGAAATACCGGTCACCTTGCACTGATTATTGCAGTCTATTCGAATAAATGAATAATTCTAATGCACAGATTTTACTGTTTGATTTCCACTTGCTTCGTCGAAAGTAGAAGTGATTTTTTTTCAACCATTGATATCACATATAAAACTGAAGCGTTCAAAAATTGTGTTTTGAAGGTGTATCAAGAGAAATGGAAAAATTGCTTCGAAGAATAGTTTGAAGGGACGCAAAAGTGTATTTCTAATGAGCATGAACATATTTTATACTAGTTCGTCAATTTGAAATATTCATCTGATAACATCGAAAAATACTAATGGTGCATACTACATTTGGATCATCCTCTATAAGGGTATTTACATACACTTTCTAGGGTTTCAGGAAAAAGCGTATCGACCCCACTCAGTATTTCTTGACATACAATTTTCCACCAATCTCATTATTCCATGAAGTTTATTGAATCCAATTAGCTTTTTCCTGTTTCAATTTCATTCAACTACTTGATATGTCCCTATTGTGTGATTCATTAATTGCTAATGTGTTCGAGACATAACATGTTCGAGTCACTGTTAGACTTTCCATATGGTAATTTTTATTTTGTGTCACATCACCGCTAGTTGTAATATCTTCCCAAGTTCTAGATGCTCGTTGTGATATCATCTAATAGTCACGAACAATTTGGGTATCAATTACCATTGAACCGTCAATGTTAATGTCATTAAATTATAGGGAAACACAGACATAAATAGCAGATTAATGAACAATGAATATTGGAGGGGAAGTTCGATTGTAAATGGAATACATTCCGGTTCCTGGTATACAGGGTCACTTGCAAAAAAATGTGCGTATGATTATATTCATATTTGTATCCAATATCAATATGCTTACACATGTTTTCTGTATGTAATGATCGATAGCTCTCGTTTCTTGCAATATGGACTTGGTCGCATTCAAAAAACTACTTTTGTGTTCATTTATTCTCTAAGAGAAGAAAGTCTACGTTTGGCCAATATAAAAGTTCTGCGAAACACGTATTGCCGTTTTGTAAACCGTCCAGTGAAAATAAATTTCACAATGAAGTGTTACCTGAATATTTCTGTATAAATTTCACAGCCATATCAGTTCATTATTGAGCAACATGATACCTTTTTGCAGTTGCCAATTTCGAATACGAGTAGGTACATCTTGCTATGTAATATTGAATACCAACACCCGTACGTCGACGAAACGCTGTCGAAAACATCACCGCTGTCTGTGAGAGTGTGTAGGGAAATCCAAGACAGTCGATTCCACGTCGTTCACAAGAACTCGCCCTTTTGCATACCACAACTTGGCGAATTTTGTTTCATGAATTGGTCGTGCATCCGTATAAAATCCAACTGACCCAGGAACTGTAGGTAAATGATCATAGACGACGTTTGCTCGTTGAATGGACTCTGGAGCAGTTGTCGATGTACATTGTTTTTATAAAAAAAAGGTAATACCCTTTTTTACCATTTTTTCTATGTTTGGGAGTGTTGAGAGCATGAAGATAGGTCTGAAGTTACTTGGATCTTCTGAATTACTGCCTTTGAAAATAGGAATTACAAGAGCTGTTTTTAGACACGGTGGGAAATTTCCAAGGGAAAAGGATTCATTCATAGCCATCACTGATGTATTCAAAGCGGAATCGGGAAGGTTATTTGAAATTCTTACTGAAATTTCGTCGATGCCCGTTGTATTTTTGTTTTCATTTTCTTGCAAAATTTCTTTCAGCTCTAATAAATGTGTATCTTCAAAATGAAAGTTGTTGGGCATATTTGAATTATTTGAATAATCCATAGGATTTAAAGTAGGAATAAGGGATGAAGTTAGTTATTGAGCAATTGTGCAATAAACATTATTGAGTGTTTCCGGATCTATATTGACGTTTTTTATTGACCTTTTTTGGGTAATTGTTACCTTCCACAATCTGAAAAATATAAAAATTATAATGGAGAACTTTATACAAGTGTAGAAGGGCAAACTTTTTAGTT
>WOGO01008231.1:0-10739 GCA_015342085.1 Leptinotarsa defecta
CGCATTTGCTTTTTCAGCTGCAGGAAAACCCGGAAAAACCTGCAGCACCACATCATCTGAAGATCTTGATCTAACAATGTCCTCTTTCTTATAGAACAAAATGTAGGATGTCTCCAGAGGCTCCAATAAATTCAATATATTGCCAGAACACTTCGTGACACTACTTTAATTTGTAAATTTCGACTTCTTTCTCGAAATAACGATTGTTTTAACTCGATATAACAACTTTTCAACTCAAAATTATGTCTTTCAACTTGAAATTATGACTTTAATCTCGAAATTACCACTCCAATTTCAAAATTTCGACTGTATTCTTGAAATTTCGACCCTAACCTCGAAGTTAGAGGTTCGAAGTTCGAGGTTAATCACGGAGTTATGACTTTTTAATTAAAAATTTCGACTTTAAACTCGAGATTGCAACTTCAAACAAGAAATTAAGACTTCAAATATCGAAATTTCAATTTCAAAATCGAAATTACGACTTTTTATTTCGAAATTACGACTTTAAACTTAAAATTTCAACTTCAAACTCGAAATCACGATTTTTTAACTCTGAATTACGACTTTTTAACTCAAAATTCCGACTTTAATTTCGAAATTTAGACTTCAATCTTGAAATTATGACTATTTAATTCGAAATTACGAGTTTTCAACTCGAAATTCAAACTCAAATACAGGATGAAGAAAATAGCTTTTATCTAATTACTGCTGCGATTTTTATTTGTTACGATCGGTTTCGGTTTATTAAACCATTCTCAAGTAAACTGAAGCATTTTTCACAAACAAATTCTCAAATATACAGTGAAATAGTAAATGTACTTTTGAACTCTACATTTCGACTTAAATCTCAATTTTTATCTCGAAATAACGACTTTTCAACACGAAATAACGACTTTTTAATTCGAAATAACGACTTTTCAACTCGAAATTATAACTTTGAACACTTGAAATTATTATTCTTATCTTGAAATTTCTACTTCATTCTCGAAATTTTGACTTTAATCTCATAATTTCGAAATTACGACTTCAATTTCGACTTTAAGTCGAAATTTTGACTCTTCAACAAGAAATAACGAATTTAAACTCAGAGTTACGACTTTTAACTCGAAATAACGACTTTAAACTCGGAATTACGACTTTTAACTCGAAAATACGACTTTGATCTCCTTATTACAAAATTACAACTTCCATCTTGTATTTTTCAAACTACGACTGCAGATTAATCTCGAAATCACGACTTTTCAACTCGAAATTACGACTTTAAACTCCAAATTCCGACATTATTCTCGAAATTACGACTTCAAAGTAAAATCTTGACTTCAATTTCGCAATTTCGAGTTAAAAGTCGATTTTAATTTTGGCGTTTCGCCAACATTCCACAATATGTCTGTTCTATTTCGTAAACGATAACTGATAAATTATCAATAAATTGATGGATGTAGCCATTACTACGTGGTAGGAAATCATAATGAAGAAAAGAGAAATGAAACTTACTATGTTTTTTACCACTTTTATTTGTAACTAATGTTACTGCAGTTTTGTCCTATACGGACATTTTCAAACTTATGAGTTTGAAATGTCCGTAGTTACAAATAAAAGTGGTAAAAATATAGAAAGTTCCATTTCTCTTTTCTTCATGATAAATTAACATTGCTTCTGAGCCGTCCAAAACAACTCTCAATACTCTTATTAACATAGCGTCGTGTTCCAAACAAAGCGTTATCTCAATTACACTAACTGATATTGAGTGGTCGAATGAGTTAAAACGTCTGTTCCGTTTAACAACGTGAGTAAAACGTCGAGATGTTACGAGACAAAAAATGAATATCGAAACAATAGAATTGCATCGCCGTCTTTACCTCTAATAATTGCTATTGTTGGTGGAGTAAATGACGTCTTTGTTTCCAGATATATGTATTTCCTGGGCGGACGAACAATTGAGGGTCTTGTGTCTTTATTGAGGATATTAGCGGTGTTATTACTCAAGATTGGTTATCGGAGAGAGTCATTAGTATCGTTGAGAGGAATATTCGAAATACGGAATTATGTTAGTAACAATGGGATGGTACTTTCAAAAAAGTAGTTACCCACACATTCATGTACAATCCATGTTCCTTATTGAATTTCATGCAAGGAAAATAACACATATGTCATGCATATTAAACGGTGATTAGTTAGACTGATCTGATAAACAACATGGTGAAAAATAACTTCAACATTAAACGGCGTATGAAGAGTTTTTCGATGTTCCAAAAGTACTGAATTTAGCTCAAAAGTACTGAAACGGCAAGAAGAAATTGCCAAGTCATGCAGCTTCTGAGTAGGAAGTGAAAAAAATAAACCGGTAAAAGTCAACTAAAGGTCATTTTCAAATTATGACATAGTTAGAATCGATTTCAACTATTACATGCATTGCTGTAAATAAACAAACCAGCACATCTGCTCATCATCGATTAAAATTCAATTCAAATAGATAAACATTGAATTTCTGTCTTTATTTAATTATGTCTTCGTCGTAACATGTCCATTGACTTGCGAAAGTACGACCTGAGCATCGACCATCCTAGTATAAGAACGAGCCCGTCGACTTGCATAAAAAATCGGACTAGTTTCTACGGCTGAAAATAAACCGGATGATGGTTCAAGATGAGAAGCGATTGCTTGGAACGTGCACCTGACCTCGGGTGTAAGTAATTTTCACTTTCGGCAGCCGTAGACGTTGATCAAACAGATATTAAGCTGGACTCACGTAAAAACATTCAATGCCTCGAGCACATTTTAAAATAATCGAATTTCTTTTTCTTTTGTTCTGTTAATTTTTAAGTTCTAGTTTCACTAATGATTAAAGGTGCAAGTGGGGTTAGATTTGGTTTCTTTGAAAATTCTTTATTTATTTCGCATAAAATTATGAGCCTTCTTCAGATTTAGTTACATACTTGTCCTTTAGTTGAAGCATTGCCAGTTAATGTATAGTCTTAACTGTCAAAATTGTACCGGTTCATATGTCCATGCATTCATCTTTGTTGTCTCTAGACGATAGGTTTAGGCAAAGTTACGGATAATCCCTTATTATTCAAATTCAAGTATCTGATGAAAATTCTAGACATTACTCACCTAAAGATACTATATCATGCACTGGTTGAGTCACGTTTAGAGTATGGGATCCTTTCCTGGGGCGTAGAAGCATCTGTAGACCTGAAAAAACTAGAAGTTCTCAAAAAGAAGATATTAAAAGTAATTTATTATGAAACAAATACATACCCAACAAATGATTTATTCAAAGAAACAAGAATTCTAGATATTAGCCAAAAATATGTGCATTAGATAATCAGATATACCCTCAAAAATAAACATATTTTGCAACAAACAGAACACCGCTATAATACTCGTAGTAGAACTCAAATAGTAAAAACAAATCAAACCATAGCGGTCCTCAAAATACATGTCATCGGTCAAATCCAGCCTGATTTATGCGATAGTCATGAAAAATTGGACGCTCTACTCCTATAGATCAGACAATATCTATCCAGCAGTTGGATTTCCCCATGATGCATTGTTAGCTAGACATGCTATGAATAGCTTGAGTTACCGTCGTGATTGTCACTCCACAATTTTTCTTTTTAAACTGATACTAATTTAATTATTGACCCACGTATTCTACAAAAACTCAATTTCAATGTACCTAGAGTGGATAATCCTTTTTATCTACCAACACCACGTTAAAATATTCTGAAACGTTAACCTCTACAGAACATGTGTGTCAAATGCAATTCAACAAGTTGTCAGCTTGACAATTTTTACTGTTCCATCTCTGATATCAGGTCTTTTTACTTCAGCTAATTATATATGTATTGTTTTTACCTTATGACATAAATAAAAGAAGCCGTGACAGACATAATAGCATCAATAGATCTTTCAAACGAATAAAAAATTTCGATGATATCTAACACACACTTCGTTTTATTTAAATTTGAAAATAAGTGAAAAATCCTCTACAAACAAAATGCCCTAAGACTTGTCGCTATTTTCCTGGAAAAATTATCTACGGTCTCTTTGCTCCCATAACCTCATTAACTTTTGGGAGAACAAATTTCTTACAAGACCATTTGAAATTACATTCGAAGGTAACGCTTATATGATTTACTGATGCTCATATGGTGTGAAAAACTTTCGATAACATCCGCTCTGTTATTGATGCATCAAGATCAAGATCAGAAAAATTAACTAATTATGGACGTACTGAACTGTGGTAAATAGTTACTTCCTTTCATTTCTTTCTCTAGACATTCTTCGTTACGTAACGATGAATAATCGGAAGAAATTATTTATATGAGTGGTTTCGATATGCAATAATTCGCGGTGTATGCAGGTTTGTAGTGCGTGGAATACAAATAGTTTGAAGCACACAAATGGAAAAAGTACCTTGAATATTATTATTAATAAATCGAAATTACAATAAGTCGAGCGAAATATATATTGAAATTTTGATTGATTTGATTTTCTATTAGCACATTTTCATTGCTTATAAACGGATTTGTTAGTTAACAATTTTTTTCTACCACTTGTATTTAATATTAAAAACCCATTTTTCATCATCATTTATTTTGCTCTTTGATAATTATCAACAAATGTTTTCATTTAATTTTTCATTTGTTCTGATTTGTTCAGTGTATTCCTTAAAAAAATATTCATATTTTAATCGAATTTAAATTTTCTTTTCTGCTTTACTCCATCATTCTCACTTGTTTCTCATGTTCAAACTTATTATAACTTATAAACTAATTGAGATACGATGAAAAAACTCAGGACTCATTTATTCTCTATTGATTAAAGAACAAATTTAGCACAAAATTCAAAATATTCAATATTTATGTTTGAATACCTTATATTATGTTGATAATGAGTTTTTCATAACCCGATGGGTTTCTCAGAAAAGTAACTGAGATAGTAAATTCTTTGGTATTATAATAATTCATCAATGAACTCACCATTTTTTGTACTGTCATCTTCATTATCATTTAGACGCTGAAATAAATGAGAAGAACAAGTGATACTGAAGATTATGAGCCACCATCTAAGAAATGTTCTCAGAAAAGACAGTAATCTGAACTGCAATTGAAAAAAAACATTCAATAAATGTACACAATCATTAATAGAGAAACTTGACTAATATAAACATAATATCTAGTTCATTTTCAGTTTGTAACATGCTTAGACTGATAAACTCGAGGAAAAATTTTCTTGTTAAGTTATTTTTATTCATAATTCATGAAATGATAGATTTGAATCAAAATTGATAAGCTGAAACATGAAAATTGAAAAAAAAATTGATTCTTTTATAAAATACTGCTATAAAATGGAATAAATAATTGGATAAGAGCTTGAATTTGATATTGAATTTGTTTTTTTTTATTGATCGAAAATAAATAAGTCCTGAGTTTTTTAATCGTATCTCAATTGGTTTATGAGTATAAACATAAAAAACCAGATGAGAGTGATGAAGTCAAGGAGAACAGAATTTTAAAAATTTGATGTGAAATATAAATAAATTTTGTTTTTCAATAAATAATAAATGATTATTTTTGTTGTATTGTGTAGAAAGAGAAAAAAATATATAGAAAAATCTTTTATAACAATGACAATTTAAATGGAAATAAACAAAAAAGTGTTTGACCAACAAATCCATTTTTTTAAACTATTTTTTCAAATCATAATTTACATAAAAGATTATGTTTCCAAAAAAAAGTTATTTTATAAACAACGCATTTGTTTAATAATCGCATGTGTTAAAGAAAACTTGTTTCCTATGAATAATGAAGCTTTTTTAATTTTTAACCGAAGTAAATTGTTGATTGCAGATTAAAAATAACTTCTTTTAATATTTTTCCAATATAAATCTATTCTGACACCTTTGAAAAATAACTCCAAAAAATTCTCAGACTCGTTATTCAATTATTGCACTTGCAATAATCAAGTGCGGAATGTTGTTGTTCATTTATTTATCCCGTAGGTGCCTGAAGTTTTTCAATCTTCAATATTGATATTTATCAATTTTTAATAATACTTTTTCATTACAGAGTACCCGTTTTTTCACGTATTTTTAACCGTCTGGAAATTATGAATATTGGCCCTACAATTCCGGGAGATGGGACTTATTTCTGGGAAATTTCCGCCTTTTATTTGATTATTCTCAAATTTGAAAAATGTCAAACAGTTTTTGAGATATTCGCAAAAAACCAAACCCAATTTTTATTCAGTTAATTGTTTATAAATTTTACAATTTTTGCAAGCGGCACGATTAAATACGATGAGATACATTGAAAAACTCGGGACTTTATTTATTATCTATTAATTAAAGAACAAATTTAACCCAAAATTCAAACTCTCACCCGATTATTTATTTCTTGATAGCATTTTTTCATAAAAAAATAAATATGACTGTAACGCTCATATAACTTTTTATCCGACGTATATTCATCAATAATTTCAGCTTTTCTGAGGAATTTCCTCCTCATTTCGAATTGTTTTTCAAATTTGAAAATGTCCGATAATCTATGAGATATTTGCAAAAAAGCGAACCCTATTTTTTCACTTAATTGTTTATAACTTGTGAAATTTTTGCAAGCTGTATTTTTGGAAGGCCAGAGAATTTCATTAACATTTCATTTTCATTTTGCAACTCTCAGGTCCACCTCGTCTTTTACAAAGTAACCGCAGACAAAATTTCTCCACATTTCTAGTGTGTCATTTTGTCTGTGGGTTAATAATTCATAAAAAGATCATCATAACTTGATATGAAAGTAAAAGTTTGGGCGATATTCGGCCGTTCCGCCTCAAGGAGATCTGCTCTAGAAAAGCTACAAAGGCGGTTAAAAACGTCAAGTTTGAATTATCGATGACGCATTAATTTAATTAAATCACCATTATTTATGGATGCTTCTAGTACTTATATTCTATTAGTACGGATGGAGAAGTTGAAATGAATTGCGATTTAGTATTCGAAAAAAGACAAATGGACACAATGTACAGAGTACAGTCACCGTATGTCACTGTCAGCATTCGAGTGCGCTTTTTTACACAAAATTTTATATAAATTCTTTGATCTATTCTTTTCTTTAAAATAAATTTGCCAAACAGGAGAAACATTCCTAACTTTTATGCTAAACAGCTGAAACTGTGGTCTGCTCTAAAAATGAGGTGAATTTCAATTTTTTTCAAGAAATATTTATTCATTCATCAATTTTTATTATGTCTCCTTTCAAAGTAGTCCCCCAGATGTAATACACTTGTGCTAGCTTTTTTTCAATCGTCGAAGTAGTTGCGATATGCTCTTTTTTGTATGTCATTGAGCTTTTTTCAATCATCGCAAAACGCCGTCCTTTTATGGGTCTCTTCAATCTTGGGAACAGGAAAAAGTCGCAGGGGGGCAAATCTGGTGAATACGGTGACTGAGGCATGGTTACGGAGTGAGCAGGTGAATTATCGTGATGTAAAAGCCATAAATTGTTTTCATCGTATTGCTCCTCGCAAGCGGCGCATAACTCCAAGATAATACTCCTTATTGACCGTTCGACAATACGGCAAAATTTTCTTATGCGCTATGCCGCGGTAATCGAAACAAACAGTGAGCAAAACCTGGACCTGTACGTTAATGGTACGATTGCGCACGGCTGGAGTAAACCTGGAAGTAGGAATGGGTCAATTGAGGCTGGGCCTATGGCGGGAAGCGCTTACTGCGCAACGTCTGCTACAGGCAATCGGTGATGCAATTGAACCCAGTGTTCGGTATTCACCTGTTATTGTATGTGGGTCCAGGTATGATTATCATTATTATTGTTATTGCTAACATTTGATCATTGATGACACCGGCCTTATGCGCACGCGCGGACGTCAGAGATATAATAATAATAATATACAAAAACAATTTTAAAATTGGATAGACAAAGTCACAGTCCAACTCCATAAGACTAAAATATGTATGCTCTGAATTATCCAAGCATTCAATAAATAGAAAAAATAACAATATAAATTACAAATACTAGATATATATGTTACTATAATATCAATGTTAATGTGGATATTGTATCTCCAAATGACTAGTAAGTCCTTTTTTGAATGTCATAATAGATTAACTTTGTTTTATCTCAAGCGGGAGGTTATTGTAGTCCAATAGTCTTTTATGGAATAAGGAGTTCATGGATCGTGTAAAGTTCAAACGTGGTACATATAAATTAGAGGTCCCCCTAGTGAGGTAATTATGAATTTGGTGATGGAAAACAATGAATTGGTCAAAATATAGTGGTACCAGACAATATTTTGAAGATGAATACCATGGTGTGACCATGGTACCATATTTTACCGTCGTAAAATATAAAGAACAGACAAGCAAGATGTGTGCTCGGAAAAAGAAGTGTGTTCCACAGAAAACGTGTGTTCCGCTGAATTTATGGTGAAAAAATTACCATTATCTATCTCCAAAAGAGCATCCTTCAAGATCGCCACCGGGATACCCCACGAACAAATATTAGGAAGCGAAATCAGAAGGCAAGGAGATCTTCCGGAACCAAAATAAGGTTGGTGTCGTCCATTATTACTTTTCCGAATCATCTTCTTTTTTTAAATATCTAACACCGGGTCCACATGGTAACTACAGTCCTTATAGAACATCAAGGTTTGTGTTTAATAAAACCTACAAAATACAAATAAAACAGAATACAGAGTTAGATGCTACAAATGCAATACGCATATATACAGACGGCTCAAAAACCAAAGAAGGCTCAGAATGTGGAGCGTACAACAGATTACTAAGCCTAAAGATTAGGTGGGGAATGGGAAAAATACCAGCGTGGTCCAAACAGAACTAGCTGGAATCTCAATCGCCACAAAAGAAATAACCAGGAAAGGACTTTCTTGCAAAAACATAACAACCTACACTGACAGCAGACAAGCCCTATTAGCCGTGAACAGACAACGTGTAACCACAGGACTAGTACTAGAGTGTCACCAAGATTTAGCCAAAGCCTCGGTAGATAATAACATTATCCTGAGGTGGGTTAATCACCGTATGCCATTGTCAACATTTCAAGTGTTTTTGAGCACCCAGTTCCATTTTCTACACAAAATTTGATGCAAATTCTTTGGATCCATTTTTTTACAGCAGAAAATTGCTGAACACGCAGAACACTTTTAACTTTTATGCCACTCACCAACAAACGAACAAACTAAACATGCAGAACAACTGAAACCGTGTCTGAGACGAATGTACCAACATAAAAAAAATCGCTGATCGTTTTATGAAGTTTTTGTCTTCTATTTAAATATTTGAAAAATCATCCAATATTTTGGGTTTCTAGTTCCCCTCCTCAAAAACGGAATTAATTATTCTAAATGAAGTATTCTGTTAGAAAGCTCTTAATCTCTTCCTAAGTTATGTGAATTATATGTACTACAACACTTTTAAACTTACAAATAATCACAAGAACTTAATGAATTGTTGCACTTTTCCATATTCGCCCTGTATATGTGAATATGTCTTGGCAAAATCCATGATTTATACCTGTCACTAAAAGTGGTTTTGAAACATTCTTGATCACCTAAAACCACACCATAACGCGTGAGAAAATTACTCATCAAAGGTATGTACTAAACAGGTGAAATTTTAATTTTTGTCTCGCATCTATCAATAAACTCCATTAATCCCATTTACAGGCGAACCAAACACATAACACTTAACTTTTACATTCGAACGTTATTTGTCGGTATTGGGAATATATTGATTTGTGATTTATTGAAAGATGTTCTCGTTCGGTTGGAATTTGCCTTCCTTTCTATTTGCGTAAGCACATTTTTTAATGATATCGAAATGGAATAGAAAGGACGACAAGAACTGACTGCTATTACACCTATCATTTCCCATGGTTTTTTTGGTACCAACAGTGCCAATCAATTAGCATCCTGAATCGTAATACATTTAAAATTCAGAACAGTAACTTTTTCGGAATACATTGGACACTCTTGAATCTCATGTAGATTGTTACCGTCCCAAATTCGTATCCATACATCCATAAATTGCAACCAGCATACTTAGTAAAACTTTTAATCACAAATAGTCAAGTACATCATCACTGTACAACTCGTTATTTATCAAAAGTCTGGACAGTTTTAATAAACTGCCAAATAATATAAACTATTCTTCTTCTTTCCCTCTATTCAAGAGGGACATTCATAACGAAGAACTGAATTAAAGCTAATTTATATTTGAAATATAACAATAACTGAGACTTTGGTTTGAATGAATATATAAGTATATACGTAAACGTGTATCCTATATAGAATATGTGCGATATAGTTTTTTATTTTTTATGATTTTCTGTAATTTGGTTATAATAGACTAATTTATTTTGATTTTTATGTATTATATTTAGATTATGTTTATATTAGGCTCAGTGACGGCTCGTGCATTGGAGAACAGGGGAGGCTTGAGTCATATATACTATATATACACACTATATACACACAACATTTTTATGTTGTGGCACGCTTTGCTTAATACTAAAGTTAGGGCATGGGCATGACAATGCGTAAAAAGTGCATAAGGAGCTATGGCCTTTATTTTAGTTTGTAAACCATTTAAATGGCCGGCCATGACCGCAGCTCCATCATAGGTTTGCGCAATTAACTTTTGCCTAAAATTATAGGTGTCACACGTACATATGAAAACCCATAAAACGTTCTACCAT
>WOGO01008232.1:0-10739 GCA_015342085.1 Leptinotarsa defecta
AAGAGCCATCCGTCTGATTGGAGACGCGAACATCACTTGCAACCTTCATAGTCTGGAACATCGAAGAAAGGTTGGGATTTGTCTCTCTTCTATAGATAACTTCACGGATAGTATGAAAGTGACTTGCCATTCTTGATTCCACCAAGAGCGGTACATATCAGAAATACGCGACGGACTGTGGCTGCTCATCTTTTCGAGGTTCAACTCAGTACACCTCGAACTTCGCTGTTTAAGAACTCTTCCATTTGGAGAAATGCGTTTATGTGAAATAAACTTTCTGGGAACGTTTTTCCAAATAGATTCAATCTCTAGCAATTCAAATCCAATATGAATCGCTACTTTCGCATAGGCAACGATTTTAGAGCGCCTTAAGGACTTCATATAGTGCTTGTGTTTGGTTCTTGAAGAAAAAAACATTTTTCAATAGTTAACAATACAAAATTCATGTCAAATAGTTTTTGTTGTGAAATGTGGAGAGATTGAGAGAAAATATCTTGAAGACAGTGCAATTTCAACTTTTATTTTTATTTCATTGTATAGCCATTATCTATGAATAACAGCTGTTTAAATTTTCACAATCAACGTTCAATCAAAGGAGAAAAGGGAATTTTGTGTAATTCAATATCTGTAGCGTTACCTCGACCAGATATTTTTTTGAGAGAATTCATCTCTTTGAAATTGTTTCAGATTGACTCCTTCCGCTGGTTTCAAATGAAAGTTCTACATCTTCAACCAAACATTGTGTTGCTGCAGAAAATACTTTTTCATGAACATAATTTTGGTCACTTTATTGGAATCAAAGTCACTAATAATCATTTTCAAAAATGTCCAAATAACTTAAAATCAAAAAATTATCATGAACTAATGCATAACATTATTCAAAAAGCTTCAGTCAAGAACTATATGCTAACCTGATGAAGTTTATACGAGATTTTCGGTTTATAATTAACAACTGAAATAGAACCTCTCCAAACAAGATATGGAACAAAGAAATTTTCCATCAGCCATGAAAAACTCACTGGAGTGTATCTCCTATCTTAAGTTAATCCATTTACTTATGATAGGTAAGGAAAAAGAATTGAATCCTGAATGTTTATAAAAATTTAGGGAATGTTGAAAATTTTAGAAAATGTTAACAATAAACATGGTATGGAATGGTATGTTACGTAATAATAGTTGTTTCTAGTAAACTGCGAAGAGCTTGTTTATCACTTCCTGAGTTTCTGATTGACTCTCGCTTGTGGTATGCCATTGCTGGTACCTACTGTAAATAAGCTAACTTTCCATTCGTTGTTTACCTTACTGAATCGAGTAATTAAATACTCATTCAAGGTTCGAATGAGAGAGTCATGTAGACTATTATTTATAACGTCAAGAATTCCAATTCTCCCAAGCACAATACATTTGAATGTAGTAGATAATTTTGCTTGCTGCATGGTGAAAGTTCAAAATTCCCATTATCTAAACGAAATAACAGATTTGTAACCCAAGTGCAGATAAAAAAATTCAGAGAAAATTTGAAGAAGCACAATGTTAGAAAGGCTATGCAACAATTTTGTGCGATTTCATGGGATAGTATTTGCAGTACATTCATCTCTTTTATCATAGATTTCCTCCTGGAAGAGTTGTCAATATTAATTTTTTTTCGTTGTTCAATCTAAAATAAATAATAAATATATCTCAATAGAAAATATACGCTAGTTAAAAATAGGACCAACTCAAAAATTCAACCCGTGTGTGTATTATGAACATCTGAAGAAAAATTCTAATCAGTCATAGTTGAATTTGTTGTTACAGTGGTCACACAAACCGATGAAACAAACAAGGATACATATCTAAAAATAAAGTTTATGATATAATCTAATAAATGAGACGTCACAGCACAAATTTGTTGGTCAATATGAAACCATTTTGAACTGATATTCTCGTTCTGAAAAGAGATTATTCTAGTTCCTCAAAATCTCAAAATACGAAACTTTTGTCCAATCTACCCGACATTGTAGGTCTTACCGATAGCAAATCAGTCTTTCTTCAAATCAGTCGTGGAAAAGCTGTTCGTATTCCATCTTTCAAATATTCATAAGATTTTCAAAAAATTCTCCCCAATTGAGTTAGCAATTCAAACCTCTTTCAACTGTATACATTAAGTGTATCAATATTTTCCGTACTTTATTAGTTTTTATTATTTTGTTTATCGTCTTTTGATTTTTTTTAAAAACTCTAATTTGGGGAATTTGGGGAAAATTTTAGTCGATCTGAATGAACTGGTTTCGGTAATTGTGCAGGGAATTTAATGATCTTATGTGAATTCTAAGTTTGAAGTACCACAATAAAAATGATATTCGAAAACGAAACGATAGTTTTGAGAAAAAATACGGAAATTAAAATAAAGTGCTTTTACAAAAACATCACTTTAGAGCATATGAATGCACTTTGTAAAATTTTCAAGAGCGAAAGACTGTTTTCATATCCAGGATAGGTTAATTTGGATTTATGTATAATCTCACATCTTTATCAGTTTGTCAAAAATGTATTTAACAATGTTGAGCAGAAATAAAGTTTACGAAGCTAAAATATTTGGAAATATAAATAGTTCGTTCGATCTAAAATTACGATACATATCGAGATAATAGACATTTACAGGAGAAGGATTTCTAGTAGGTACTGCTAAAACTAATGTTAAAACCTGTGTAAACACCATTTTCATTGAACATCATTAAACCGGTTAAATAATGCTAAACTTTCATGAAAAAGGATTTGCTTTATAATTAAATCGGATTTATTGAGTTGATTAAATACTTACTTTCAGCGGTGTAATCATTTAGTGATACGAAAATTCCGTGAAAGGGTCAAAAATAAATTTTCTTTTGTAATGATGACGACTTAATCGCGATACCTGAGATAAAGATGATACATCTGCCTCAATAAGAAAAAGTGTGGAAAAGTAAAATGAAAATCTTTGGGGCAACTACATTTTTATTTTTTTTCTGGTCTAAAAAAGTTTTCCTGTCATCTCAAGAAATATTTTCTCAAAACTTTTCATTTTACGGAAACAAATCTTCATTTTCTTAGAGCACATATGACCAATTTATAAAGTTAAGAACAGGTTTTATTGAAATAGATGTATAGTTACGCTTGATTCATGTACAAACTTCAATCTAGTTTGCTATAACGATAATGTTCACTTTCTGAATTGTCATATTAACGTCAGTTCTTGATTATTTAAGGTAAAAATTCAGTCAACTTTTCGATATTTCTAAAACCATTTGGACACGTTTCCATAATAAACACGAAGGGTAGCGTTAAGATCCCTAAATATTTGAATGCATTTTGCCTACTTTTGAGTACCATTATATTTCTCAATGCCCTTTTTGGGCAATAAAAACAACTTTCGCTGCTGAAGGTGAATCCTACTGTAGGCAGTAGCATAGTTTGAGTAGCATAGCTGTACTCAGTATATTTCTGAGATTCCTATAAATTAAATGCGATGAAATTCAGTAGAGAATTCAAACATTCAAAATATTTTCTCTAGGACAAACATAGATCCAAACAAAACTTCACTGGGTTTTCACTGGTTTCGATGTCACTGAAGATAAGTATTTCACATTTTCTCTGTGTGCTATGAAATCTAAAAGATTGTGTTTTTTTCTGGAAACCTATTCATTCATGTCCTGATTCAGGTCACCATTTAATATTTTTTGTCAATGTTTCATCGTTTATTCGCTTTCTTAATCTTCTTGTATCACTTTTTCAATAGATAGATCAACTAGAAACCGAGCTGGAAACTAAGGATTCAGCTAAGATTGAAGTTTCTAGAGTTTCAAATGGCTTCTGTTCATATTGCGACAGGAAAGGATGTGGTCAATCTAAAGAAAAAACATGGCGATAAATGAACATCGGCATATTCATTTTTGCACTTTGCTTCCTTACTGATGAAAAACAAGTGGCTCAAAATATGTTTCTACTATTCAAAGTATCCATGGAATTGTTTCCAGATTTATTCATCTAATTATAAATTTCATACAGAACTTATTGTTGAAGAACGTTGAAGCTAAGTGACAAACAAACCTTACCTATTGTCTTACAATTGATTTCATTCATTGTTTAATGCGAAACTAAAGGAAAACTGAAATATAAGGAAATTAAAAGTGTGAAAGATATTCTACTCGTTACTAGGAAATATTTCTATTTTTACTGAAATGTTTTTATTGCCCTTTTTCAGAAATCGTAGCCATTGTTCGTATTTGAATATTTTATGAATGCATTTTTTATTACCAGATATGTAAAATTCATTCGTACTCTTATGTTAATTGACAAGGACGAGTAATAAACAAACAAATAATGAAATACAATGCTATATTGACATAAGCTGGTCATCGTTCTTCGTATTTTCGGGGTCTGGCAAACCATAAATTACTAAAAGTAAAGTTCACATTGTTTTTTATAAAATACCTGCACAAATAATCTATTTCTATAAAAGCAAGTATTTAGGGAAACTGTAATTGATTTCACTTTTGACTACAAATTTATTGATGTATCAGCAACAATGCAATATTCATTCTTTCATATTGTAAATTTTAATAATCGACTAAGAGAAAAGATAATATAAGAATGAATGAAAATAAAATGGAACCCAACTATTCCTTCTTTCAAACATGCTGCCCCTTGTTTCTAAACTCTCAAGAATGATGAAAGACATTCGAGAATGAATCATCATTCGGAATACAACCAAAATTTATTATTGAAACGATGGAATTATTAAAAAAATGAACTGGAGTTATTTGAAAAAAAAATGTTACGAAAAGACTGATTCAAGTATTCTTCATAAATAACTTATAAATCACTTATAGTTAAATTATCCGAATGGAACAAGATATCGAAGAACAAAATTAACGTGAGTGGGTATAATTTTCAAAACTTTGTGATAAGAAAGACAACAGTGTTGCATCACCCGACACCGAGAGGGTGCTATGAACGTTTTTTTTTCGAATGGAAAGAGGATTCTTGTGATAACTTGTTCAATAGGTATTTCAATTCTCTATCCAACAATTTTTTATTTTTGAGAATAGGATTCGACGAGTCTCATATCAGTTTTAAGTAGCCACAAAATATTATGGAATTTTTCTGGAGTAATTTTGTTAGGAGCATCTCTCATTTTAACCATAGGCTTTGGATCTATTGAAAACACTTTTCCAACTTGTATTTGGTTGAATGTGTATTTAGGATATAAAAACACTAACATAGTGATAACATTTAGTCATAACGATCTCTTCAGGACGATGAGCGTATGGTCCGCAAAACGCGTGTCGAGAGACCGTAATTTTTGTTGTGGTGTTGGAAAAGTGTTTTCAATAGATTTATTTTACGCCAGAGGTTCTAGTACGAACTATCAACATAAGCTTTGGAATAAACTGCGGTTGTGTAAACTTTAAGTTGCAACAATCCTCACAAAAATATAAAGGTGTCATATCAGGTGATGCTAGCCAATTTGAAAGCAGTTCGTCGTGATAAAGAGGTACATCATCTTACTGAAACTTAATATTAGTTGAAAACTCATTCGTGTCCAACAATTTTCCAAACCGATAGACAAACAAACGTGATCCCTCAAAATATCCCACTAGATCACCTGATGAGAAGCCTTCAGATGTTTTTGAGGAAATATGTGACCTCTGAAATGTACGATACACAACCACAAGAGGTGCTTGCAACGATATTACATCAAGGGCATTTCATAATATAGGAAAAAATGTAAACAGACTTCATTACTGTCAGAGAGTGAATGAGAAACATTTTCAATGTTTGTTGGGAGGAACTGAAATGAGTTTCCAATTTTTTTGTTGAAATTATGATATTAATAGTTTATTTGCAGATTTTTAAAGTAAATATAAACAGCTGATTACTCGGGAACGGCTAATTAGATTCCCAACAATAAAAAATATTGGACAGATAATCATCGAAATAGCTATCACAAGACCACTCTTTTGATTCTATGGACTTTTTAGTCAGAAAATACTAAAAAGATTCCTTTTTATATGAATTTCGTTCAAAAGTTAAGAGGAGAGGAGACTATTTACGTCAGCATTGTCTACTTCATTGGAACATTGAGTACTGAGTAATTTCATTTATCTTCATCTATGTATCACATACACTGTCATTAATGCATCAAAGGTACATCTTAATAGAATATATGTCATTAAAAAATGTGCAGTAAGAAGCATAATCTCTGCCAATGATAATGAAAGGTGTCGACCAATAATGACTCTATATTCAGTTATTGTCTATGAAAATCTGTTTCTTGTTCAACAAAACTTGTTGAATGAAGTTGCTCACAAGGATATACACCAACATGATACAAGAAATAAATCAAACCTCGTTCCTACAGCTAATAGGTTGAAAAGAAAAGATAATATAGGAATTAAGCTATACAATGCCTTATCTGCTGAATTTCGTAACTTGCCATTTAGAAGATTCAAAAACTTATTGAAGAAAATATTAACCAAACATCCTTTATATGAAATTGATCAATTTTTCGATGTTATCCAAGAAGAAAGAGACACCTTTGTGGTCACCTCCCGAACTTTTAGTCAACTTTGAACATATATAATACGTTAGCTATGTGATTTATAATTTGTAAAAGCTCATGGCTTTACATTTTAGTCAAGTCTTATAAGATTGGAATTTTGTCTTGTGAACTTGTATTTTTTTTATGAATCTAATTTATGTACAGGCATTTTTTAAAAACTATATTGACAAATCTTACCCTCTCAAACCTATTTTAGAAGTTGTATTGACCTGTCTAAAAACTGTGTGTTTCTTGAGACTAATAAAAATTATTATCATTATTATTAAATGAACTGTTCTGAACTTAAAAGTGGAGGCGTTCGATTTTTGGATGACTATATGTCTTACGAAAAAATGTACTTCAAAAAGATAACAAACTGTCAGTTGAAGTGTACGGGTATTGGGTTTTCTATAAAATATATTTTTATTTATGAGGATCCCTTGAATGAGATCTTGTTAAAATCTGTGATAAAAGTATGTATAGGTCAAAAGGTTATTCAATAGTCACTTAAAATCATTTATACAAATTCCGATTACTACGTATAAGAATAAACAATAATTTTAATCGATAATAGTTGCAATACGATCTTGTACCAAATGATATATTTTAATTGATAAATTTGTTTTGGATAGTATTACATAATGAAAAGATTCGTGAATTTTTTTTGTATCAAAAGGTAAAATTGAAACCAATGGTGTATAATAAATCCAAAACAAGAAACTTTTCTAACCATCAGAAATGCAATACATTCACCAATCAAGTTGGCATCTTCAGGAGAGAAAATGAAAACAATCAACTGGTGAAATGCGGGTGGAGAAGACTTCCATTTCTGGTGATTGGAAAAGTGCTCGTTACGGATATCTTTCCAAGTTACATTGCTGAAGTTGTTAGGCATTAATGTTCAATGTATATGCAGAACCAAGTGGAAAAATGAGTGCAAAATATTGAGTGGTATCTCAGGGTAAGTAAGAAATCCCTTTCTATGAAATTGGCAGAGACTGCCATGCAGTGTCTAGTCATCAAGACGCTCTTGATGGCTAACTAAGGTTTTGTACTGGTCTCAGGAATCTACGAATTTTGGCAGAGACAGATATGGCGATAATCTAGACTTTGAGTTGACAGTTCAGTTTGTCACTGGCACTAGAGATAATAGACTGGGAAACATTTTGCAAAGTTACTATTCACGAAACAAGAGCAGATAGATGGCGAAAAGTAGACCTGTGAAAAACGTGCAGAACGAGAATCCCCGGTAAAGAACCCCGCAGTTATACAGGACATCTAACTTGAAACTTTCACACATAATATCTACGGCATTGAAATCTTCTGCCTCATTCCAAAAAAATCCGCGTGTTGTGGGTAATCCGCCTACTACTGACCAGGTGGACTTTTTCTGGAAGGACATCTATGAAAACCCGCCGCCAGTCAACTTAGACACTTCAGTCCTAGCGTATTTCCAAGCTTTCAGCGAAGAACTTCGACAGCTTCGAGTTCCAAGAACTTCGCTGCTCCATGTCCAGATGGGCTGACCACTTATTGATGGAAAAAACTACCAAGCACCCACCGCTATCTGCTCAGAGTTTTCAACTCATAGCTGGATAGACAGCAGCTAATTCCGGATTGGTTTGTTGAGGGGCGGCCCTACCTTATCTCCAAAAAGAATTGAAAACCAACTACTTGCTTAAATTCGTATTATAAGTTGTTAACGAGCATCTTATACAAACGAATACTCACCGCAGTTGAACTAGTGTTCGAAAGGATATATGACCAGAGAGGGTCGATGATAGGAATCGCTGGATGTGAAGAAAACCTGCACGTCGATAGATGTGTAATGCTGGACTCGATTCAGTATTGCCTGGATAGATTACCGCAAGGCATTTGATTCAATCCCATGAGCTCATCTTGCATTTGCTCGGATGCCTTGCGGTACCAGACAAAATAGTGATATGCTTTGAACAACTAATACCACTCTGGCGGAATCGCTTCAATATAACATCTGATCAAGCTAGAGTCCAAACAGGATGGGTCACTTTCAGATGGGGTGTACTTCAGGACGATTCCCTCAGTCCCCTTCTCTTCTTCATCTCACTATTGCCATTTTCCGGTGCTCTCAGAAATAGTCGATGATATAACTATGGCACGTCCGGAAACCAGAGGCATAAGATCACACATTTGTTTTATATGGATGATCATAAACTTCATGTCTCTGAAGGAAATAATCTTCATCAGTTCTTGAGAGTGGTGAAAGAGTACACTTACGCTATCGATATGAAATTCATGATAGACGAATGTGCATCAGTCCGTCTCAAAAGAAGATGATACGGGGACTATGGAAAGGATGTGAAGCTCTTAGATGGAAGCAATCTACACCATCTGCTATGTGTGCTATCTATGAAGTAATAAAATATATCAAGTACCTATCCAATTATGTATTTGAAGAAAATATACACCAATAACGGAATTGCCGTAAAAATCAAACAAGAGCTGTACAACGCACAGCAGAAAGGCAAGATGATCTTTGCCTTTTGGGTTCCTAAGGAATCAAAGGAAACGAAAAAGCCTGTATGAATTGATATGGCATCAGATGACATGAAAGTAACTGATCTGTTGTGGAAATGGGAGAGCAAAAAGCATGGAAAAACATATGAACCTATCCGGTGAGTAAACTTCGACAAATCAAAAAATCAGTGAATCCATGGGAAATGGTACCAAGAAGCCAAAAATCACAAGTGGTGAAAACAATTCTGAGACTCGGTCATACAAATTTAATTCACGCTTACTTAATGAAAACCGAAACCGAACCAAAATGCTACATATGTGTTAGAGTAATACCTAACCACAATTGTTAACAAATTGTTAATTGGCCTTGCAACAGTAACCCTATGGATTGTAGCGATTCATTAAATGAAAAAATCTTGCTTTCACGTATAAGAGTAATTTTACTCATTTTCGAATGAGAAAATTCATCAAATTGAATGAATACATTTATGATACCGAATGCTTGATGAACTTAGTTGTAACGAGTTTTTCATCACTTACCTAATACAACGAGACAGAGATCATCAGATTTCTCCTAATGATTAAAATGATTATTTACTTTTTGAATTGTCAGTAAACGCAATTGTAGAAAATAGTGATATTCAAACATTTTTGTTTCGATACTCGTCAAAAGATTTCTGTCTTCTGATAATCATTAGAACCTGTTTCAAAATTCAAATTCCTTCGCTATTACAGTAAACTATCATCGTGCTTAAACATCGAATATGAACACTATGAAAGTTTGTACGATAAACATGATAACCCTTCACATCGAAAAGATAAAGTAACGCTCTGTATATTTTTAAAAGATATCAAAAATATTGTTACTTTGATAAAGAGGAGTCAACGTTCGTGCATATGAGGCCTTGTCAAGTATCTAATCACTAAGGCATACGATTATGTTGACTCTACTGATAAGCAGAAACAAATATTATTTCAAAGTAGACGAGAACGTTAACGTAAAATATTCTCCAGGATGTTGTCACAGTTCTGACAAATATTCAACCATTTGAAATGATTGCCGAATAGTTGAATATGAGTACCACCTATTTGGCAAGATGACTTACATTTGATGAAAATTTTAATAAAAAATAAAGGACACCTGAATTAATAAACTCCAACAAAAGCAGTCTTGTTCATATTTATTTTAATATGAATCCACATCCACAATTAAGTAATATTTTTGGTTCTACAAAGGAGGTTTGGTTTAAATGTCTAATAATCTGATTGATATTTTTTCATCTCCAGAAGAAACCTCATTTACATACAATGTGATATTTTCCATTATTTTTTGAATGGTTTTTCAATTCGTTCAATTTATAACAATGTTGTTGTGAAACAAACTGTCAATAAATTGTTGAAAAAGCAGAAAGTCTTGTTCATATCATAACAAATTTTGAATCACTTTTTTAAATTATATATCTGTTTCTGTCTGTTTTTCCGTTAATCAGCTGTCGCCCCCTATAGGAACGACACCTCTCAGAAGTTGAGAAACTTGTGCGAGCTAAGGACTAACGAAATCTTACCTTTCAACGTGTGATTCGTAACACGTAATACATGTATCGACCAAAAAAATAAATGATTGTCACTAATGAGAGACGTGGTTATCAGACAATTTTGATTCGCTCTCATAGAATAATAG
>WOGO01008234.1:0-10738 GCA_015342085.1 Leptinotarsa defecta
AAATGTTTACTGTTCAACAAGTGAAATAAATATTATTATTATTATTATTGTCAACCACCTTCAAACAAATGGCATCTTCTGTTGGAAAAGAGGAATTCTTCAGCATCGAATCGAAATATACGAGGGACCCAATGACGAATTGTTCGAAACGTTTCGTTATTTTCGACGCATCCTGTATAATTCCCGTCACGAAACGGAGTCGTGTAATTTCTCGAAGAATCGAAAGCAATAAACTATTCATGAACTCGCCTCAAGCGCAGCAAGAAACTCCGCAACGAGACAATGACCGCCGTCCGCCAAACAGTGCATGCTAATATGCGTGATTTACGACGATGCTTTCCAATTCGTTGTTTACACGTACACCTACATGTCAAACGGTGAATACCGCAACCACGGACATCGTATGCCGGTGCAACCAATAATTTCACATTTATGCATATTCGATGTGAAACCAGGCGGATCTTAGTAGGCGTAGAGCAGTCACGAACACGACAGTGACAGTGGAATCATGCAGAGCCCGCCCCGAGTCACGCATCTGCGGTCGCACGTTCAACTACACTAACCAACCAACTACACGACGAAGATTCTAACCTGTAATTATTGGAAACCATCGACCATGTAAGGCAAGCCATGCGGGATTATATCTCTTCCCATGTTTTTTTGGGCGTATTGGAGGCGAACACGGTTCAGTTATTGTATACTGGAGGAATATCAAATATAAGATTCATCAAAGTGGCAAGTTCAACTGACCAAATAGAGGGAATATAAAAATTTCATTTATCAGTTTCAAAAATATCATTCGTACTGAAGTCGGAAAACAAACAATGGAAATAATCGTTCTCCAGATAGTGCTTTGTCAATTAAGTCATCATTATCCAGGTTATAAGTGGCTGGTTCCGAGGATATGGTCAAGCTTACCAAAGAATAAACTTAAGTCAGCTTCTTGTGCAGAGCTAGAGATAACATTATACCCAAAGGTTTTCTGCTGAAATCGACAATCCCAGGAGAGAGAGTCAAACGCATATTGGAACGCGCCAGCCGAGCACTGATAAGGTCTCAAATTAATTACCACCGTTGAAAGAGGTCAACTCTGATGCAGGATTATTCAGGTTAGCCTGTAAATTATCATCATGAGAATATCCAGAGAGAGTCGACCAAGCCATCCTCCTGCAACAAATTCACTTCAACAGTACCTTCACTTCACGTGAAGGTTGAATTTCTATGTGAAATCTGAATCGGTAAGGCTCTGGTAAGTTTGATGCACTTCGGCACACTTTCGTCACTTCCAGAAAAGTTATGTTACCATATGGGGAGAAGAGGAGAATCCCACTGCATCCAGTAATCCTTGACAACCGCACTATGCTTGGGGACTCACAGCCATACAGGTCACCATACAGGTCATTTTTGAGTGAGCAACGAATCAGCTTCAGATCAACCTTTGCTCTTCTGGCTTGTTTTCCTTCCTTCTATGGTCCATATGTCCGGTACTTAAAATAGAGTTGTGGCAAATATGATTTGGCAAATTTTTGTTCCATTGAGGTAACAGACTCTGAACTACTCTTCATTCCCAGAATCTATTTTGAATCTCACCAAATGTACTTCTGCTGCCCTTTTGTCATTTCGTCTCCTTTCTAGTGTCAGTTGCCTTCTATCTGGTGTTGATGACTTGTACCTTTCCTCAAAGTTGACGATGAATGATGTCTCCACAGCAGTGATTTTTGGATGGGCTGCACTGCTTTGTTTGAAGAAGCTTGTCTTCCTGTACACTTCTTTAATCTGTTCTTCGTATATCGTAAGGCTTTGGCCATTTCCACAAGACATTCTGCAGGTTTTATAGTTGTTTTTTTCTGTAAAATTCAGTTTTATCGTAAAACTTGCTCAATTTGTAGATGGTTGGTATGAGCTCATTGAGTTATTGCTCCTTCAACGGTGTTTCTTTGGACAAAGAAGGAGGAAAAGAAGATTCTGTATTCGAATCAATGAGGAGAGTAATAATGAAAACTTTGAATGAAAATATTATATTTTTCTGTTGCTTGAGATCTGTCAGAGTTCTCCATTTCTCCTGAAACCACTGCATCTTTTCATGACATCCACTCAAAGTATCAAAGGAAATTTGGTGAAGACATGATGGGCAGATAATGACATCTGGTTTGCATCTTTTTTCTTCGAAAATGTGGGAAAATCTTTACGTCATGGGACACTTGGGAAGAAGGATCAATTTTCGAGTCCCAATGGTTCCACCTTTTAAATATGTCTTCAATGTTAGGCAGACAAGGAACTTTTAGTCGGCTTCCTCAATGCATCAGACCTTGATGAATATGTTGGCTATAATCGGTGTGACAATTTCAGTGGTAGTCCATTGGCTTGAAGAATTTTCAAAGGCAAAATATCTCATGAATATGCCTAGCACCAAATTCTCCAGCAGCTGAAGCAAATCTCCATCGGAGAAAACAAACTCTTTTAACACTTAACAAATTACTGCCACTTACCTTAGCAGTTATCTTCAAACGATGATTCACCCAATCAATGGTACTAACTCTTAAAAATTATTCTAAAATGAACATGGTTCGCATTATAGATGAGAAAATCCAGTGAGTAGGTCAAACAGAATATTTTTTATCCAGTGAAATTCAGTCATATTCATAAATTCTGAGTTCAGAATCATATGTTTCAATCCTTCAAAGTTGAAACGGATGTTCAATATTTTGTAACAAATCGATCAGTGTTTCAGAAGTAAGTACTAATTTGGTTGAATCGGAACTGAAGTAAAAATTCAGGTTTCAATAGAGCTAGGATTTCAGTAAAAATTGTTGATTTGAGGTAAAAATTGAGTAGTAAGTAGATCCAGGGCCCAATGTGATCAAGTAAAGAATTTCAAGTACAATTTGCCGCTGCAAAATTTGATATTTACCACCTCTGACTTTTAAGAACAGTGGATTCTTTGGAGGTTAAGGTGCTAGATGTAAGTGAGTTCATAATCACTAGTAACGATGTCACTAGCAACGATGTGATGTAAATGAAATATGATTAGGGAATTGAGAATTTTGTCTGTAATAAAGGCTGTATTTTACTAAGCTCCTCAATGTTGAAATATAATCTATATAAGACTTTCGAAGAGAGTAACCTTCATTTCTAATGGCTGAAAATGATAAATCATTGGTTCAGGTAGTTTCACTTCACAAACAGTTATATAGGAGGGTGATTTGAAAAGTTTCCATCCTAACAAAAATACAAGGGCAATTTTGAGGTAAGGGTACAAAAAAATCGCTTTTTTTCCACCCGCCGGTGATTGTCTAGCAGTCTAGCACCATTTGGTGAAATATAGCGACGTTATCGTCGGCAGTTGCAGTTTTTGGACATGCCGAACTTTCATAGTCTTCCTAGCTCTTATGGCCACGTTCCAATTCAGCTGCCCAAAATTTACTCTGGTGAATGATGGTGCAGACTCCCCAAAGACAGCTCGATACTAGATTTGGCTATTTTCATAAAAACACTCATATCAATTCACTCAAACGACTGTTAGATAATAACTGCGCGTAGAAAATGTCTAAAACATTGGTGAATAACTGTCAACAGAAATTCACTAGCCTTGATTTACAAATGCTGCTATCTTTTTGTCGAGGTCGGAATCTTTCAAGATCTCTCATATATTCTAAGATCAAATTTCGCTCTTATTATTTGTTGTACTATGACAAATGTAACTTATTTGACCACCCAGTATATTTGTGTTCCTCTCGACTGTATAAACTCAAAATCATTATCTATTCCACATCGCGTTCTGAATCAAGATATTGATCGCATGTCCATACTTGTAACAATATAATTTGATTCGTCATGAAATCTATAACAGACACGTGTATCGTGTATCATAGCGTAGATAAAATTGATATCAAGTGAAAGAATCCATTCACGACATATTGAACGATTCAATGTATTTGAAAATGATATTTTAATGCTTTGAACAAACTGTCCATGCATTTGCTAATGACTATGTATTATTTATTCACAGGAGGTGATCACTTTGTTGTTTCAGTTACATCGAAACTGCAATCAATCAACGAAACAGGTATTCAAGGACTTTTAAAACAATTTGAGGACTATGTTGAAGAAATTCAATATGTTTGATAGGTTAGATGATCATCATCGGTGTCATTCCAGACAAATCAGGAAGTGCTACAAATATACAATGCTGACTATTCATTTTTTCCATAATTTCAATTCAATTTCATTCCAAAATCAAAGAGCCTTAGTGCGGGAGTTGCAACCCCTGAATTTTTAAATGGGAAAGTTGGCCTCGTCACATCATTTCGATGACCCGAAGAAGGTATGGTAGATAACTTTTTTAGATTTATTTTCTAACACAGTGTTACCCAAGAATTCGTTCATTTGTGCACGATCCCGTGAGATCGTATATCTTGCCGCACATGTCAATATTCTACAATTTTTCTAGCAACCTTTTGTGACAGACGGTATCAAACGCCTTGGAGAGGTCGACAAAGATACAAAGGAACAATAGATTTGAGAAATTTTGCGCGTTATGAAAAATAAATAAATACTCTATACTCTACAATCTCTCTCATTTTGCCCTTCTACTAGGCACACGGTTAGAAGTAGAATCAAAATGCATGTTCACTTATACTGACCGTTCATCCCTCTTTGAAACTAACATACCGAAGAAAAATGATTTCTGGTTTCGGTTCTATTATCCAACGACATTTATTTATTGGAAAAATAAACCAGATAGAGAAACCTCTCATCAAAGTTATTCGTTCCTTCAGTCTCCGATTCGAGTTAACATCTTATAATTAAGTTCAGCGATACAAATTACAAAGTACGGGACGAGTTTTTTGTGTCGGCCTCTAGCCAGCAAGGAAATACATTTGTCCAACTATTGCTGGATACTTATTAACGGCTGACATTCGATTTGTCTTGTCTCCGGCCACTCTGAGCGATTGCGATGGTTGGATGCCGATGGTTCGACTCACTTTTTTCTGCTCTCGGATCGAAATGGGCTGGGGGCGGGTTTTAATTTGGCAACTGCATCAATATTCCGATATTGATATTGGGAACTTAGGACGATGGAACACAGTGAAAAACTTCAATGGCGGCGAATAAACATTTAATAGTCTCAATTAAAAATTATACGGCGCACTTGTGACTAAGGAAGCGCAGAAGGGCCACATATTTTTATCATTTATTTTTTGGCAACTACGATTTCAAAACTCCAAATTTCGAAATTTCGACATTAAACTGGAAGTGGATTAATTGTATTTATTTCGAGAGTGAAAATTGATATTTGAACCTAACATTCCATACAAGAAAAAGAGTTTTCAGTAGTTTCACTCGCATGGTAATGAATTTTAAAGTTAACTCAGAGAGGTTCCTGTTGTCTCTATTCTTATCAATAAAATTCTTCTGTTTGTAAAAAGATTCAACATACAGTGCATTTCTTTAATGTCACTCCCCTTTTATTTTTTGAACAGGTCAACTCAAAAAATTGAATTTGGGATAATGAAGTAAATGAATACGTTATTATGAAGTGAAATTGACAGATGAAACTTTCAAAATGGCGATTGGGCGCCATCTGGGAAAAAAATTAAACGGAAAGGAGGGTTTTGCGATAAATAATTTTGAAGCTCTTAACAAATACTTTACAACCCTAGAATATTATGTCAATATCTTCACCTACTACAAAATGGCGAAACATTTCATAATTTCCTGAAGACAACACATTAATATCGAATTTCTTGAAATATTCCTTTTTATTATTGTAAAGATATTGACGTTACTATGTTCAAAAATGTTCGACGTGAAATATCGGATAGGCTGTTCATATGTTGAGAAGTTCAAGGAAACCATTTTGAGCATCTTCTGAACTGACATCAAGCTCATTACCTCATATTATGTAGTTAAATCTCACTTTATTCAGGCAATTACTTAAAGTTCCGCCATTTTGTAGTAGTTGAAGATATGATGTGTCACAAGACCTCCTTTTTCATTTAATGGCGTCCAGTCGCCATCTTGAAAGTTTCATCTGTCAATTTCACTCCAAAATATAGTATTCTTGCTTCAATTTCATTATCCCTAATTTCAATTTTTTTAGTTGATCTGTTCAAAAAATAAAAAGGGGGGACATTAAAGAAATGCACTGTATATTTTCTGTGATATTTCTTTCTTCGAAGTCGACATAAAAAAGTTTGATTTATACGTTATAAATTCTGGAGAGTGGGTAGGTATAACAGAAATATTTTCACGGAGCTAATAACTTATGAACGTTTTATTAATATTTCCATTACAGTACCCAACATTCAAAGTATCGTATTTACGCGGGCTATTTCAAAAATAGTGCGAATATTCAAATTTCGCGGGCTATGTACAATGGTGAGGTCATTCCATTTGGAACGGAGGAGAAATATCTTGGCATTATCCTTGATAAAAGACTCACCTGGAACGCTCACTTGGAAAAAGTTTTACACAAAACCAGACTATATCTATGGACATGTCCAACGATTTGTGGTAAAACTTGGGGCTCAGATTCCAAACAAATCAATTGGATTTATCTGATGATTGTCAGATTGTCGAGGCCTTCTATATCGGGAGGGGTCGTCTACAGCGTAGTCTACAGCTTCCCTAACTAATGGATTTTCGTGAGTTTTCGCGCTATCAAAAATTCGCCGATTTTTCGACTGAATGGACTGCTGAATGGAAGGAAGCTGCAAATCTCTACGGATGGCTTAATTCCGCACGAACCAAGGAGCATTCATAATCATCCTTAATAGCTTGTTCTGCAATGTCTCCAGATTGGAGATATTGCATCAAGCATGCATGATGATAGGCTTGAACATCGTAATGTAGATGGTAATTTTATTTTTGAGACTCAGTTTTGATTTTCTATCGATCAGAGGATACAGACTGACTATCCGACCCTCGATCTTTGATTTAACGCACATAATATGCGGGTTCCAAGTGAGCATACGGTCTATTAAAAGGCCGAGGTACTTTACCCGCGCTTGCCATTCAATCTTCCTCCCAGTGATTCTCACTTTTCCGGCCGGAGAAGATAGCAATCTTCCCATGGTTATCGCCTGAATCTTGTTCGGGTTCACTCGGATCTTCCAATCGAGGTACCAGCGCTCGAGGTTGTCCAATGCACGTTGCATGTAGACGAAGCCGAGCTCTCGACCTATGGAAGATGATAGGAGAGTCGTGTCATCGGCGTATAGGAATATCTTCACACGCTCAGGCCTCGGAAGGTCGCTGGTGCAAAGTGAATATAGCGTAGGAGAGAGCACGGCTCCCTGTGGCACTCCAGCGAGGATACCTCTGTTGTCAGACAGAACCCTCTACTTTAACCTGAAATATTCTGCCTTTCAGGAAAGACCCATTCCACCGGATCAGGCCCCGAGGCAGGTCGAATGCAATTAGTTTGTGCAGAAGACCTTGGTGTGAAGGTCAAAGGCCTTCGAGATGTCTAACAAAACAATGTGCACTTTTTTGTCAGTGTTCAGTTCGTGGATGGTGTTTTCGACTAGCCTTAGAGCCTGTAACTCAGTGAAATATTCTCTCCTGGAGCTGAATTGTTCGTCAGGCAGAACATTTCGATCCTCAACTTCTTCGTTGAGTCTTTGCAGAATGACTCTTTCAGCTTACTTAGCAGCCGACGAAAGTAGGCTGATCGAGCAATAGTTCTGTGGGAACAGCAGGTTCTGACCCTGGTTTGGGTTCATCACGACGATCGCATGCTTTCACCTTCTGGGGAAGTATCTGAGGGCCAACGAGCTGTTGATACTATACAGCAGGTTTTCGACGCAATTTTCCGGAAGCCTCTTCAACAACTTATTTGTTATTGAATCAACCCCCGGAGCTTTCTTGGCCTTTGCGGCCCTGATGTAACCCTTCAGCTCCTCCACAAAGCCGGGCGGATGTTATCATCGTCATCTTAAGAGTAGATAGTTGTTGGTTCACAGATGGATCAAAAACACCTTCAAATTCTGGTGCAAGTGTTTTCAGTCGCAGACCCAGGACAGAGATATTATCCTGCTTAGGAACCTATGCGACTGTATTTCAAGTGGAAATTTACGTTATTGAATTGTGTGCGGAGAGATTGGAAGAATCCAAAGTCATATACAAGTCAATGAAAATATTCTCGGACAGTCAAGCGGCGTGGCGTTGGAAGCTCTTGGCTCCTACCAAGCCACGTCTACATTGGTAGCAATTTGCCAATAACGAGTCTCCTCGATAGGAAGACTTCACATTTTGTCTCTGGTATGGATTTCTGACCATACTGACCTGGAAGGCAATGAGGCTTCTGACTCCTTTGCAAAGGAGGGTGCTGCAAGTAGCTTCATCGGATCTGAACATATCACTGGCATCGCTTTGGGCTTTCCCAAACAAAGAATAAACACCTGAAGAGCAAGAAGATTCATGGACTTCTGACAGATTCGACGCTTGATACCAAAAAGTTATTGGACTACACTAGGGATGAACTACGATGTCTAACAGGCCTTCTTACATGTCACTGTCATTTGAATCATCATATGCGGAGACTCGGACTATCGAAAGACATTGTGTGTCGCTTCTGATTGAACAGCAAAGCACATACATTGTGCCTGACCCACTGGGGACCAAATCAGGTTTTTAAAGGTCGGCAGAGCCGTACTCTTACCATCTGTACTGAAAGACGATTCACCATACAAACTAATCGAATTCGTTGAGAATCTGAGTTTATTTGGTCGAGAGTGAATGGGTGTGAGCCACAATAAACCCTTGTGGGTTGCGGTGGAGAGTCGAAAAGATCCACTCACTTTGGACCCAACCTAACATTCGATTTGCGATTTTTTTCGGTTTCTCATATTGGTACAGTCGTCTGGAACATACAGTGTCCCACATAAAGTTATTGATATAATGGAAACTTGACTTGACAATTAGTTTATGCTTGAAAAGTGAGTGAGAAACAGCCTAGTTCCTTTTGGTCTTTTTGGTTCCTTTTGGTCATTCGTATAAGTACCAAAATTTGGTGTTTGGACAATCATGAGGTTTGTTTTGCTGAAACAAAAACATTTTTGTGCTGGTGAAATAAATAAATATTTACAAATCAGTGGTGTCAAGTATATGGTACGACATGATGATCACGGGTTTCATAATTTCAAACTCCAGCGCAATGTTTTCTTTTTGCTGTTAGCAACAAAATATTTTCATTCCTTTAATTTCCAAGATTTGGTGTTTGGATACTCATGAGGTTTTATTTGCTTAATCAAAGAAATATCTAGTGCAAGTGAAATAAATAAATAAATATGAGTCGCTCAGTTTCAAACATGACTGTAATTTTTTTTTGTTTCCGGCATCTAGAAGGCAATTAGAAGTGATACTTGTTTGCCCATTCAACCAAATTTATCAATACTATTGTAGTTGGCAATGGTGCGGACATAATTTGGAACACCCTGTATAAAAAAACGCTAATCGAATGGTACAATCCGCGAAATTTAAAGAGTGCACGTATATCCCTCAGTTACACAACTTTCACTAAGTTTTGCTGCTCCACAATTGAAATATTTCATATACTCAATATCTCATTTTGGATTTCATTTCACGACTAATGACCGCAATGCAGCGCCACCTTCTGATACATCATGCAAACACGGAAACGTGTACATGTATTTCTTGTCGAAAGTACTGGTTTGATTATTAATAGGCAAGCTATCAGAGATGAAATGCAGATTTATTCGTAAATGGATCCCGTCGATACAGAGAGACTGATCCAATGCGGGCTGACACACAGCTGTCGTCACGTTAGGATTCCAAATCGCGATTTAATTGAAAAAAATCTCATTCATATGCAGCCGATGTAAAAAATGCAGCGCCGCTCGATTTTTACAATTTTATTTTTGGAACGCTACGCTGAATGCCAATTATTGATGTTTCCTTGGTTTTCCCGAAAATAAAAGGTTTTCCTGATGGACAGCATGGACTCGCCTATCATTCGGTAATAATGAAAGTATTGGTTTAGAATGAAGACAGCAGCTAACACCTCATGTGTTGAAGTGTATTATAATGAATGTTAACGAAAAATTTATGAAATACTGGATCAACTTTATGCAATAACAATGATAATAATGAAGTTTTCAATGTTAATCATCAAAAATACCACCAAGCAAATGGATACGTCTAATAATACGTTTTTGCAACAAAAACACTCTTCGTAGTTCGAACGCTTGACCTCACACAACGATACTATATATGAAATAGCGGAGTTCTCTAGTGCATAGTAAACTTCAAGCAGACATTCTCGTTCCAGCATGTTTTGGAGTGTAGTGACATTTGTTCAGCTTGCCACAAACTACATCGACATGCGAGTTCCATAATAGGTTGCAGTCGAATTGTGTTCCTGAGAATTTCACCACTATGGATGGCTCAATTGACAGTCTTTCAAATGAGAGCAGTGAATATCAAGGTATTCTAATGTTTGCTATAAAATTCTATGTATTCCGTCATCAGTCCTTGAACTGTATTAGGATTGTGTTGACCTTTTCGGACAGTCTCTCAGATGAAGTCTCCGTTAGGGAAGCTATAGATTATGCTGTAGACGACCCCTCCCGATATAGAAGGTCCCGACACTCTGTCGAATGAGGCCCTCATGTCCCCCAGTAATGGATGAACAGTTTTCATCCGTTCCACCCCAGCCAGGTAGGGATACCCCGTGAAAGCCGGTACTGATGTCTGAGGACTTCATGCAGCCAAG
>WOGO01008235.1:0-10738 GCA_015342085.1 Leptinotarsa defecta
TTTTACGAGCTTTTCAATGAGCCCATACACGACATGGGTTTGCATTTGAAAAAAAAAAAGTTGGGGAGGGTTGCAGCTAAGGGGTTGAAAAAAAAAATCGTTTTATTGCCAAACGTGAAATCAACTGAAATCAACCTGAAATCAACTGACCTGTTTCGGCGTTTTTTTTCTAAAATACTGGTTAAAAAGATATTAATTTTATTCCGGAATTTTGCGCACCCCTGTAGAACTTCATGGTTACGGTTAAACTCAATAACGATTATTGGGGCACTCATATTGTCATAATGAATAACGTAGGATTCGACGATTGAAAAAACTCAATAAATATACTACAGAGGAGCAAAACAAGGTAGAACTTTTGCTGAATTATGATGAAAAAATGCAGAAAACTTTTTAATGACACTTTTTCATACTTCCAAAAATTTTATTGCATCTATCTCTCTCAAATTGAAATATCAACTCTTCACTATTATCATTGTAAATATGTCTGTAAAATATTTTTTTGGCAACCGCCCGAAAAGTTAATCAACTAATACTCAAGATTCGCCTTTTGTGAGGTAACTTTATTCATTTGCAACACATATTGTTATAATATAACTTGTGAGAATAAATTATTATTATCGCAGAATCAAATAGGTTACTTTTTTTATATAATCATATACAAAAATTATACGACAAGCCATAGCATCGAAGTTTGGCGAGCAAACTCTCATGTCACACACCGTCAAAGGCCTTAGAAATATCAAACGCACCAGCTGTTGACTCTCTATGTTTCGCAAATGCGTTATTCCAAATATAGCTGACATACGATAGAAGGTCGCCTGTTGACCTCTGCTTTCGAAAGCCATATTGATGATTGCTCAAGATGTTAAAGCCTTCCAAATATTTAACAATATGGTGGTTTATGGCTTTCTCCACTGATAGCAAAGCGACTGGTCTATAGTTATTCATTTTCTTTTTTGGGAAAAGGCTGAACGAGAAGGAGAAACCCCTTTCTTTTGTGTGTGAGTTAATTTTCACACTTTTTTAAGTACAGCAAATCTTACAACACACCAATTAATCTCTCTATTATTTTGAAAATAATCACAAACAGCCAAAGGTGAACATTCCATTGTTAGTGATATCAGGGTATTGCAAATTTTACATCGAAAATTGGTTTCAGTCACGTAGATATCGCATAAAGTATGCTTCGTATTGTGTTTCGATATCACCTCAACACAAGTTGGATGAACAGTAACCTACAGTTGAAAACGAATAAAAAATATACCTTTCTTCGCCATATCGGGATCTTGTTTCATTCATCTAGAACGTCTGCTTCCTTGTCAGCTTTCTATAAAGACAATATAATAATTATTAAGGATTGAACTTGAGTTGTAAGTAGAATGCAAGGCCATGCTGATATCTTGAAAGAATTGAAACGTCAACAGGCATTTTTATTACTGTTATATATAGTAGGAGTGGTCTAACACTTGTTGACATTTTTTGTTTATGGTTTTCCTGACGAATGCCTAGTTTTTTATCTCACGAACAATAAATCTATCAAGCGAGAATTTTCAGTAGTTTAGCCGTGTTTTACTTTCAGTTTGTCTGAAACTAAAAATTCCTCGAGAATTATGTGAAAAAAAACCTGTAGCCTATTGAGATCGACACTGAACTAATTATGAAATTTCTTCATTATATATTCGTTTTATATCCTTCTGTTGTAGCTCATTTTTCTAGGGGTAACCTTGCAGAGAGTGAACAAATGAATGTAATTAATATGGTAATTGAATCATAGACAGACCATTATCACGAATATTGTTCAAGATTAACATCAAATTTTCTTACATCCATCAAGGCAAATCTCGTAATCTTCATGAATAATTTATTTGTACGCGATTTAATTTGTTTATTCAATTGTTTCGAGTACTAGAAAACAGTTCTAAGTATGTATTTTTGTTATTGTGAGGTTTGAAAATAGTTGGGTTATGAAATATGTCAATTCGTTAATATATTCATAAGGAAATACCTGCCACTGTTCAAGCTTCCGTGTAACTCATTTATCTGTTCGGGGAGGTTACCCGTATCATAGTATTTATTCCTGTATTCCACAGCTGGTATTGAGAAAACACATTTTTTTTAAATAAATTACTTGAAATCGCAGAATTTCCGATGACATCCATTAATATAACGAAAGGTCACTAATATTTACAGTTTATAAGGATTTTTCAAGTGCGCGTTTTTCTATAACTCATGCAAACTCTTTTTCTTGGAAAAACTTTCTTTTCTTTAGACCTCAAATCGATTGAAGTATTGACTGAACAGAAACTGAACTATATTCACCGGGATTTGTAGAAATGTTTCTAAATGGTTTATATCTTAGTTGAGACAGAGGAAAATTGTAGTGAAGCAATTAATATACACTTAGGTATTCCTCAAGGATATATCTTGGGGTCATCAATATTTTCAATGTTTATCAAAGACTTCCCAGAATATATTCTTATTGCTTAGTTCTACATATGGATGGTGTATATCTGTTGTTAATAACAATACCGACAAATTAAAATTAGTTGTCTTCATACAAAAAGAACACTTGATTAGTCTGGCATTCACATATTGTGAACCCTCAGAAGTTTAAAAAAACTTTAAAATATCTCAACTTTTACTGTTTCGTGAGCATTATAGTAAATGACTTTTTATGGGAACCAAACATTAGAAGAAATCAAACTAGTACTGACGATGCCCAATAGGCTGAAACAGCTGCTACCGGTGGCTTTCAAATTGAAATCAATATAGGAATGATCAGAATAGTACTTATCTATTTTTCTGTTTCAGCTTCACTGCATTAACCTTTCCTGATTTCATATCATTTCTAGAAACATGTGGATTCGTTTTTCGATGGCATTCCAGATTATCTTTCCATACTTTTGTTTCGATAAATGTGTAGTTCTCCTCTTCGAAGAATTTCTACTAGCAAGTTCCGTGAGTCTGAACGAAAACGAGAGTTATTCACCTGTTATTGCTGGAGGCAAACAAATAATATATGTTACCTACCTAGTAATTATTCAAGAGTTTGAATCGAAATCAAAAGTGGCATTATAAATTAGAAAATCAAGTTTATAGACACGCCCAGATGCATGTGTGATGTGATAATGACATCTTTCTGAATATTTTCTCTGATCACGGGATAATTATAAGGGGTGATTTCCGAAAGGAGCAACTGTTTGCATGATATTGGATACATTCCTTTGACATAATATTATTTTACTACCTGCTACATATTTATTAGAATAACTTCGTCAATAGTCTTGCCAATCACTTTATGCAAAATAGAAGCAACCGTTTAAAGTCAAATAAAACCATTTGAAGGTTCAAAGCTTCCACAAAATTATCCTGTATCCTGCAGGACTATTTTGTTCATTCAATACCTTTTTTTTAATGATAATTTACCTCTATGAGGTTTCAAGAAGGCCTGCAAATAATTACCCGTTCCTCGATAAAATTATTGATTTTTTTTATGTTTATCCCTTTTGCACTTTTTCTAGTAGTACATCAGCAAAGTTTTATACAAAGTTTATTCTTAAAACAAAAAGATTTTCAAAATAGGACACATTTTTAAATTTACTCAGAAATGTTGATACATTTGAATAAAAATCTGATGTACAACTCATCAGTAGAAGAAAATGATAATTTCAAAAAAAAATTTCCCTTCGGAGACTATTTCGGAACTACTTTGACAAAGGAGTCAAATCTGTGAATACGCCTTGAAAATTGTACTTGAAATTGAATGCAAAAGACATAAAAATGTTGAAAATTCTACTTATAGTGTAAAACTTTCCCAGTTCAGCTTCTTTTCTCAGATGAGCACATTTGCCATATTTGAATAAAATTAACTGAACGTGACATCATGTCGTGTGATGTCCATTGAACATTATATAAGCCATTTCCCTTAGTTTCCTCAATTGGTATCAGTCCAAAGGGTAAGGGAGCCAGGCTTCAACCTGATTGAAATCTACAAGACGACGTGCAGGTTCCTCAGTTGGTGAAGCTTAGAGGTTAGGAAAGTTTAGGTTATAAGGTCAAAAATATCACAAGTTTGAAAGGCTATGTTTGGAAACTCTTAGGTCTAAACAGACTAATTTAGTTTCAAATTGTGAATGAAGGCAGTCTATAAATATTACGAGTATAAGTGGCTACTTTCAGTGATTTTTGCCGTTTTTACCGTTACAACTTGTTGGTTAATTAAGCAAAAACCAACTACATTTCCGAAATTCTATAATATCACGAAGAATATCTACCACAAAGTTCGAAAACACAACATATCAATATTTCACCTACAGACAAATGAAAAACTGTCATGTAGATTGCTTGCTAATAAAGCGAATAACCCTGTAGTTTGTTTCGACTCTCAAAGCGACTTTCTTCTAGCTTAATATTCCTTCGGAATGAGCTACGTCTCGCCATATGTTGTTTTATCTAGTCATTATTAGCATTAGATGATAGGAAAAGAACTAGCGCTCTGTCCAATATCTCAGCAAGTACATTTGATTTATTATTTCTAGTCTCCCGTAGATACTGATTGAAATATAATTATAATTCTGAATGTGTTAGCCGCTACCCAGTGACAAACTCGAATAAAATGAATGGTATAAAACTTGAATTATGATTTCCCATTTATATTACATTCGGAATAGATTCACAAATTGTTCAATTGTTACAATAGTTCAATGTTGATAATTGTATTGATCATCTTCGCTTTGAAATTATCATTAGAAGTAATACTAATACTCCCTAAGGAAAAAACTTAATTGACGTTTTACTTCTTCAATGATGAAAGGTAAAAGTGGAGCTTCTGAACGTCAAATAAATCCAAAACTTCTTCTCTCAAACAGCAGAACTGCAATACTGTTCTGTTTGATCTTCCTCTTGAAGATGATCGAAACTCGTGTCGATGTGTTAAAATAACGGTTTGGTGTTGAGAAAGAAACTCCAGTAATATTTATTACTTCACCAAAGGTTCCAAACAGTGCATCACAACAATACCAAGTGGTTGACTTCTATAGAATTAGTAGCTAATGAAAATAAAATAATAAAATCCTCCAAAAATACTTGTCATGAAGATTCTTAATTCGCAATGAGTGTATTTATATTAGTCTCATAAAATTTTGCAACACCAGTTCCATATTAAAAACAACCATAAAAATAATTGAACCATCAGTGCAGATATTATATGATGATAACTTCATCATAAAACCAATTTCTCTGGTTCCGGTAGCTAAACACCCAAAATTAAGGTTCATAAAACTGACATAACACTTTCCATTTCATTCTTTTCGAAACATAATCTTTATTGGTGAAAGACACTGACTTGAAATATAGCCTGTCAGAATCTTTATGGAAGTGAATTTGTTCTCAACTTAATTACATGATGCTTAGCGATGACATGGTAGAAAAATAGTTGCCGAGCGATATTTGCATTTATATGCAAATAGTTCCACGGACATAAGATGTCCCGTCACTTTTCGACTCTTATTTGCATATAGTTAATGAGATTACATAAAAAATATGCAAGAGTTTTCTGAAGGCAAATATTTTCAGATTAGATTACATATTTGGTAGAGTCGACTCTTCCGGGATCAGAACATCTGCCACTGGAACGCTGGCAAAGGTATAATATAAACTATTCAGTTCAGTATTTTTTTTTTCACAAAAGAAAAATGAGCTGTTTGTCAGATACTTGTTATATTCTATTTTGCCCATCAAAAATTTGGCCTATATTATGCGGTAGAGTCATGGAAAATTGGACATTTCGGATGCATTTGAACGATTTTGAAAGTTGATAAGACCGACAGAGGGGGACATATTTGTGACAGGACTCGTCAGTCACAAGTCAATTAAACTGAGGATGGTAACTGCTGGCTGAAATGGTCTTCTCACAGATCAGTCTGATTTTCTTCCTTGTCAACTACTTAGTTTCAATTATTGTTCTGGAAATCCCATTAATTCACTCAATTTTTGAATGAGTTTGACACTATTAGACTCTCGCTTTTTATTAGGTTTATTTACTAGTTGTCTATAAATGTTTACCTTTCGCTAAATAATATTACAAATTATCGAACATACAAGCTCCAGGTATCCTTACTCTAGAGTGAGTTTCCATCACTAAATTGAACATATTAGGCTTTGGAAAACTCTTGCACATTTTCATCGCCAGCTCTCTGACTACTAAGTAGTCGTAATAAACACGTTTGAAAAATCCCGTTAGGAAATCTTCAAGTCGATTTGAACAACACACGAACAAAAATTTTGTTGGTCTTAGCAATCTCAACAAGCATGCCCTTGTGGAAACTCTCTTTGTATCGAAACAATGGCGTTTTGTATGTTGTTGTTAGGACAAACGAGCTCATTAGTATGTTCCACTTAGCGTACCCGACATTTCATTTGTGTTCAGTTTTCGTTGCACTCAGTAATAATTGGAATTAACCGCGAAAGAAACATCCTTGATGGTGGCTAACAAAGACTTGGATAATATTCCGTTTTACTCGTTTTTTCTGACGATGCATTTGCAATTAATATGTATAACAAAGCTCATTGTCTATGATCTGCCCACGTAGCTTATGCATTTTATTGATTACTCGAAAAGCAGATCCGCTCTCTTCAGTAATTATATGGAGAGGATTTTTTCTGACCTGATTTTGAAAATGAACTTGCGAAAGTGACTCTTTCAAATAAAATTGAATGAAGGGAATGACTATATGTCTGGGAATACGCAGTGTTTTGAAAATTGTCAACATCAAACTGTTAAATTGAAGTTAAACTGATTACAAGAATTGACAATATTTGTATTGAAATATGCAACAGTCGATAAACCGTTGTCTATAATTATTTAATTTTATCCTGAATAGAAAAGTTGATATTATTTTCTATTCAGTCGACTCTGTGTTTTTCTACAATCAATCAATGTATATTTTCCTTGTTACAGTCAAGTCTGTATAAAATTACTTGAACTTGATTGACTTAATGGCTTTCGAATGTGATTGAATAAGACATTCATTCTAGAAACTAGTGTTACTGTTTTTCCAAAACTTTCGAAATTGAAGCTGTTATGTTTCGAATGTGATTGTGATATAATTCTTTGTTTTGATTTGGTTCATTATTCTTTGGTGTTGGCTGAGCTGATAATGCTCTGTTGAAGCCTGTTTCAATAAGACAGATGATGCATCATGCTTCAACTTAACGAAATTCCCAAGCCTCTTCTCTGCGGCTAAAATTGTCCTTCTAGCAAATGACGCCCTTGATTTTTCCAGTTGTTCCTTAACATTCCAGTAAAGGACACATTTTCAATCACTGATTATCTAATTTATACTGCAAAATTTATCTGCTTTTGTTAAACGCTGGCAAATGACTTTGAAATAAATCAATATTTCCAGTTTGAATTAACATAGAATGAAGTGTACTACAGAAACTGAGAATCTTGTTTTCTATTATTAGGTTTCCATGTTATTATTAACTAGCAAAATGAAGCGGCATCATGTACAAGCAATAATTAAAGAACACTGCGGTGATGACGTTGTTCAATTACAATTTATATATTGCATATTCCTTCGACGGTTATTATACAAATTGAGTTCTTCATAGGATTAATAAGATACTTTATGAAGGTAAATGACCATTGCATCTCAAATTGATATATAATTTTGAAATTGGGGTTAAGGTACTTCATTAGCACTTAATGTGCTAATGGGTAAAGTCTCCCGAGTTTGGGTTGATCTCATTTTTGTCACGTTTCTTTCTTCTACTGAGGCTGATTTCCACCTCACCAAAACTTCAGCTTCATTGGCGACTTGAGGGTTGAAAATGAGTTCAATATTTTCATTCCCGGGCGATAATCAAACGAAACAAGATACATGACAGTTTCAATATTATATACTACACCTTTCACTTGACTGTTACAATAAGGTATTAGTTTTTATTGAAGGCTTCGCAATTTTTGAAAGAATGTTATTCTCGAAGTGATCTAAGCTATGAGTTGACTGGTTCGGTTTTTCACCAGCTATGATGTTGGAGGACTATAATATTGAAAAGCACGGTGGATGGAAATCTACTTCTGTAGCGGAATATTAATTGAAAAAAAATCGCTCGACAGTGAAGATTGCTGATCATATTCTGGAAAACATTTAAAAACTACAGTGCCAAACAATGATTCTGACAAAATAACCTTCTCTTCCCATAATTCAACGACTAGAATAAACATTTCAATACTGTTCATCATCAGTTTCGTTCGAATAAAATTCAAACACATAATATTTGAAGATAACTAAGTACAGTCACACTGAAAATGGCTAGCTAGCATATAACTGAGCAATTGACACAGTTGACCATCTTTTGTTTTTTCTTCCTCACAGAAAATTGAGGCACCAAAAACAATTGTTTTAAGCTCTAACAGAAGGCAAGTTGTAAAAGTGGACGATATCACAAATGACCAAAATGAAATAGGCTGTGGTGTGTCCGAGGCACAATGATAGGTATTTGTTATCGTGAAACAGAAACTTATCCAGTTATCTGGAATAATATATATCTCATACAGACTCTATCACAGCTGCTAGGCTGAATCACACAATATAGTAAACTGGGATACACATTTTGAAAAAGAAACAATTCAAAAAACAGGAACTTAAGATGATAGGTTAGAAAATAGTGGTGATAACTTCATAAGTCATCATTCATCAGCTTTTAGTTACTATAAAACAAGGTTTGGAAGATTATCTGAACCTTAAAATTGGAGTTTCAAATATTCAGATTATAATTTTTTTATTTGAATTGAGGAAAATGTAGTATACGATTATTAATATTGGAATCAGATACCTCGTAGCGGTTGTCAAGCAAGTTATTGACAAGGTCTGTGAAATAATCATTAATTTTACGTCAGTAAATGTATTACATTCGCGAATAAAGTATTATTTTTCTTGATACCAATAGTAGCAAAGTTTGTAGTATGCCAACCTCAAAATTCAGCAACTTTTTTCTGTTCCAGGAGTCAATCGAAGGCATCCTACCTGGCACCGCGACGGGACAGGGATCGCATTGTCCCGGACTCTGAAACAGGCAGCTACAAAAGGACAATGTCTCCCAATGGTCACGCTCTGCCTCCTGAAACGATGAACGAGTCACAAAAGACGAGTAGCAGAGAAACGATTTGGCCCTCCCACAGAACTCCCAAGAACAATAATGTAATGCGGCGCATCTCCATAAACGAGCAGCAAAAAAAAGAAAAATGTGATGATAAAGAAGACTTGAAAAGACCGCTAGTTTTACCGGACGTTCTTCCAGTCAACGTCAAACTCGGGTCTAGATCTCAACAATATAACAGGCCCACGCATCTGAGTCTCGTGTCGACCGAAGACGAGTTCGGTGCGAACAAAACGTCGCCAAAGTCTCCGATGAGATCTCCTCCAGCCTCGCCGCCAAAGAGTCCTTCCAGGAATTCTCCGTTCACGCCGCTGCGTACCACGAGCTTCTCGTCACCTTGCGCGATAACCACTGCTACTACTACTAGCTGTACTTCGACTATTTCACTAGCTGTGACGTCTACTCCGACTTCTAGGTTTTCGTTGAGTACGTCCAGTTCAACGACGACTACGAGATCTTCGCCTGCCTCAGTGCCAAGAACAGCACCGAGCCCGGATTGGAATCAGTCTGGTTTCAGTCCTCCACAATCTCCCAGAAGAGCCTCCCCTCCCATGTCTAAATCGCCCAAAAGGATATCCCCTCCGATCAAACCATCGCTGTCTCCTAACTCCACCATGAAATTAACCCCTATCAAAATTTATCCTCTGACCACATCCACCCTCAGCACTTCTTCACACACCTCTCCAGTTTCTTCGCCTGTTTCGTCCCCTAGAGCGCCTACCCCTCCTAGCTGTTCTCCCCCGTCTTCGCCGATAAAAAATAGTGAGTATCCCAAGGTGATTGAAGGTTTGCAAATGATCCAGAGGACAGAAGTAGTCTTGAGGGTTAATACGTCTATGACAGATGCTGCCTCTCAGACTGATAAGGAGGAGTTGCCTCCAACACCCCTTCCGACGAGAAAGAAGTTGCAGGAAGAGATCGAATGTGAAAAACTGGCGGAAGACTTGGTAGACCACCTTCCCAGTTCAGATAGACTGAAAGAACTGTTGGGTGAGTTTGTGCTAGATAATCTTAAGTCCAATAATTTTATCCAAAAAAGGTTCCATTTCGAAAGAGCTAACAGAAGTCTTGACTATTTTCATCAATATCCTATAATCCTTTTTAAATTTCTCATCATTCAACAAAAAAATGTAGGAAATTCCCAAAGTAACAAAGAACAACAATCGTTGAAATAAAAACTCTTCATAAAGACAAAATACAGGGTGTAACTGAATAAGTGTAAAACATTTAAGGCGGTGATTCCTCATCGAAAAAAGATAGGAGCTTTCATATAAAGAAACTTCATTGGAGCATCTCTTGTTAAGATAGAGCCCCTTGAAGGGGGTAAATAAAATTTGTATAACAATTTTTTCACAAGCACCAAAAAAGTTACAATATTGAAATTAACCTGACGTTTTGTACTACCAAAAAGACACTTAGCCAATAATTTATTTGGTTTACTCTATGGTTGTAAGGGGTGGAAAACGCAACCCCTAAAATGTATTTCCATTGTAATTTTTTGTCTTATTATTTGTTTACCATTTAAAAATTTATTTCCGATAACCTGTTGCCCAAAATAAACCACTTCACA
>WOGO01008236.1:0-10738 GCA_015342085.1 Leptinotarsa defecta
TTACAACGGTGGAAAAATGTACAAACATTTGCCTATGGACATAAGATCTACCAATATAAATGACTTCCAATTCAGGAAGTTAGTCAAACAGTTTCTATCTGATAGACCCTATTATACCTACTTTGAATGAATATTTGAACTGATTTACACATATTTTTTATCTTTATTTATTAAGCAGTTCCTAAGTTGTTACTTTTTATGTCTGCTCTTTTATAAACTTGACTTTTACTCATGCACCATTTTTATTTTAATTTCATTTGGTATGTATTGCATTTTTTAAGTATTTACTATCCAAGCTTTATCTACAAGATTATGTCTTGTGTTAATAAATAAAGCATATTATTATTATTATAAGTATTTCAAGTTAACAATCCCTTTTTGTTTCATCAATAGTTTCAAATTTTATAAAAACCCACTGGAAAAAGTACTAAGGCACAGATGCTGACAGAAAAAAGCAAGAGTAGCAATAATCCATGCCTACTTCAAACTATTGGAGTTGTGTAAAATAAAACCGACCAAGTACAGCCAGCGTAGACACCGTTAATAACACTGATTACTTGCCCCGAAGTGATTGATCCATCTCTAAGTATAGATCAACATTTCTCAAACTCAAAGTTTTTTCAATATCAGGGTGAAGATAACGTAATAAATAACATCCTCGATAGAGACGTGTGCAAAGTGTTGCCGCCATCATAACTATAACTTTTTCATTATTGGAGATAGAAATACGAAATTTGGGGGTCGCGTATTATAGTTCAATTTACATTTTTTGACATATTTACTTGCTTTGCCGTACTCCCGGTTTGACCGGAAATGACCCCAACTTTCGATTTTTAAATGGGATATCCTATATATTTTTACTTATATAGATCGAGAATAACATTCCAAATCCAACATTACTTCACTTGTCAATATTTGACAAATAAAGGTCATTTTTATTCCAATTTTTATTTTTTGATCTAGAATGCCATGGATCGTGTAAATCCCTTCATTCTTGATCAAGTAACATGGGAAAACTATGACACAGTCGTTTTATGAATTATTTTACAGTCCCAAATATGAATTTTTCCAGTTAACTTGATTTTTTCAAATGGAAAGGGGGTGGCTCATCGGCTTTTTGTGAAAGATCATTTTCTTACGAATAATTTGATGCCACACAGTATCACTTTATTTTCTCTATTTTTCTGAATAATTACAAGAAACGATCATACCTAATAAAAAATACGTATTCGGTATACATATGTACTATGTCCTCTTATTCTAGTTATCCGTGACAAACAATTGAAGCTGTTACTAGGACTATCTAAACAAATAGGCTAATGAGTATGCTGTCACTTTTAAAAATTTATTTGTTGTGTAGTTTATAATAAGATATGGCAAATTATACTAGAAACGAGAAAATTAATATGTTACTAATTTACGGAGAAGCAAAGAAGGATGCAGCTCGAATTTATGGTCAAGGTTCCCTAATCGTCACCATCTCACTCGGCATTATTTTCCAAAACTGAAAAGAAAAATTTGAAATGAACCAGAAGAAATGTCAATAACTTCATCGTCAGTGAAGAAAAAGAAGTAGACGTGTTAGTCTATGTTGAAGTGGATTGTACGGCGTCAATTCGCCAATTCGAGTGTGATATAAGTTATTCGTCCGTTTGGAGAATTCTTCACAAATATAATTATCGATCATTCAAGTGCCAACTACACCAAGATCTTTACGAAACCTTTCTTTTGACTTTTTCCATACAGCCTGTACTGTCTCGAGGAAATGAAATTATTATCATTATTATAATAGAAGGTACTGGTCTCAAACAAATTTACATCTGATGCAAGATGGACATTTTCAAGAGCGATTTGGTTTCAATTGCTGGATGGGTATTATCAGAGGAAAACTTTTGGGGCCAATAATTTTCGGCGGACAACTGACTGCGGAAAGAGATCTACATTTCCTTAGAAATCGAATTAATGATTTCGTTGAAGATTTGTCACTAGCTAACCAAGTTGATATCTATTTTCAACAAGATGGAGCACCACCTCAAAATTCTCAAGTCATAAGAGAACATCTGAATGACACCTTTCCAGAAAAGTGGATTGGAACTTATGGACCTATTCAGTGATCTGCGAGGTACATTCTTGAGTTGTCATATTTTTACATAAATGTATTATTTCTTTTTCATATTCTAGATCACCAGATCTTACTCCGCTAGATTTTTTCTCTGGGGAACAATTAAAAATCAGGTTTACAATACAACATCAGCTACTCGTGAAGAACTAGAGCATAAAGTAAAGGTGGCATTCCAGAACATCACTGACGAATATCTAATCGATGTAATGCCCGCAACAGTTAAAAAAGTTGAACTTTGCCGTGATCAAGAAGGAGGCCATTTTGAAAATTTATAATCTTAATGGACTATTTGCGACTTTTTTGCAATTATTCAGACAAATAGAGAATATAAAGTGAAAGTGTGTGACACAAAAAGCCGAGGAGCCACCTCTTTTGAATTTGAAAAAAATCAAGTTAACTGGAAAAATTCATACCCATTTGCAACTGTGAAATAACTCTTGAAACGATTGTGAAGTCATAAGTCTCAAAGTCGTAGTTTTTCCATGTTACTTGATAAAAATGAAGCGATTTACACGATCCATGGCATTTTAAATAAAAAAATAAAAATTGGAATCAAAATGATTTTATTTGTCCAATATTGACAAGTGAAGTATTGTTGGATTCAGAATGTCATTCCTGATCGAAACAAGTAAAAATATATGGGACGTCCCATTCAAAAATCGAAAGTTGGAGTCATTTCCAGTCAAACCGAAAGTACAGCAAAGCAAACAAATATGTCAAAAATGTAAATTGAACTATAATACACAACCCCCAAATTTCGTTTTTCTATCTCCAGTAATAAAAAAGTTATAGGGGTGAGCCACCGTAGAGAATCATCCGGTATTATTATTATTATTATTATTATTATTATTATTATTATTATTATATTGTGTATGATGGAATTGATACAATTGAATATCGATACATTTATATTCATCTAATACACATTCCAAAACAACTATTCTTGGAAAGAGGTTTGCATTTATATTATTAACTAATGAATGAAGTATGTGACACTATTGCATTGATTTCACTTTTTAGTTGAATGAAAATGTTTCTGCTAGTGCAAGCATGATGTCAATTAATTATTTATGCAGTAATTCCATTCAAGAATTATATTATATAAAGTTCAGATGATAAAAACTAGGTTACAATTGTTTGAAATAATTCAATGGAATGTGACTCGAATCTCAACGATATATTTATGTATCATGAGTATACTATATGGTACCCGAGTTGCCACTTATAAATTGAAAATGTTCACTAATAATTTCAATTTTTTTCTCATTTACGTAGAGTGGCCTGATTGAAATGGACTTACTCTGATAAAACGTATATTCCTCTACTAGTTCGATTTTATCCATCAGGTAGATTCAAGAAGTCTACTAAAATACCTAATTTCATGAATGAGTCTGATTTCAAAATCAGATAAATCACAAAAATGGATCAACAGAGAACCTGATGAATCTGAACGGAATTCTTGGATAACATTCTTGGATATGACACCTGAACCTTTGATGGAAGAACACTTTCTTTAGAAACGTCAGATTTCAGTTGAGTATCAAAACTTTTGTTTTTCATATGCAGGGTCTTTCAAATTCGATCCTCATATTGGGAGCTCGGAAACTATGAGAGAGAAACGAAGATGGTTAAATTGGGGCAAAGTTGCGCATTTACGTGATTAACAATGTGTCGTTGAGAAACTTCTGAAATTCCGAGTATATCCGGAAAAAACTGAAATTTTGGAAAATGGTTTTTATTATTTCAGGCTTTATCTTTTGAAGAATTTGAAAATAAATTGCACTTCCACATTGCCACTTCTTCCCTGCAACATAATGGTGTTTTCAGATTTGCTATCCGACGTTTCGCCTTCCGGCCATTATCATTAACTTTATTTTTTCTTATAGACACTATATTGGATTCTTTCTGTTTTGAATATAACTAGATTTTATCTTTTCAATAATGTATCATAAGTTATCATTCTTTTTCGAAAAATTGGAGATATTGAAAAAATTAATTCTTTTCATAATTCGTTATTCAATATTTGTTGTTATTGTCACATAATTAGTAATTAAAGATTGTAAAAATAATAATTTCCAGAAGAAACATTCAATTCCCCATATTATTCCATGTGAGGTCCAGGGGTATGCTATTGGGTCGACTTTTTTCTCAAAAACTAAGCAAGATACGAAAAAAAATTAAGAGACAAAAAAGTTGTATTTCTGATTGTTTAATCCAAAGAAATAATAAAAATTGCACAAAAACCAGAGGCGTACATTTTTGAGTCAAAAATATTCGTTCAAATCCCGCTCGAGACGCCACTGGACTTAATAAATTGAATCACGTTCGGGTTAAATCAGCTCCTTAATGTTATAAATACCATTGCCAAATTACAGAAAAATTAGGTAAAGGATACTCAAGATATTTACGAATAACTTTTTTTAATTTTTATTTTAACATCCTGTATCTTGAGAACGAAGGATTTGCGGACCCATGTTTCGTCTTAAAATTACCCAAAGAATCGTCTGTTGAATTAATGGTACTTACTTAATTAACACCCTGTATGATGATTCAAATGACAGTGAACTGTAAGAAGGCCTGTCAGACATCGTAGTTCATCCCTACTGCAGTCCAACAACCGTTTGGTGTTAAGTTTCGAAGTGTGAATAAATGCCTTGGAGTGAGCCAATCCCGGAAGTTTCTGCCTGAAGTCAATGAATCTTCTTGCCATCCAGGTATTCAATCTTTATTTGACAAATCCTAAAGCGATACCAATGACAGGTTCTGGTGCGATGAACCTACTTGCAGCACTCTCCTTTGCAAGGGAGTCAACAGCCTCATTTCCTTCCAGGCCATTATGGTAAAGAATCCAGACCAGAGACAATCTGCTAAGTCTTCCTATACAGTCGTTTTTGCCAATTTGCTACCAATTAAGACGATACTTGGTAAGAGCCAAGAGCTTCCAACGCAGTTTGGCTGCTGCAATCTCTCCGCTCACAAGGGTTGTATAGGGAGTTTGTAAGTAAGCTAGATGGAGAGGTAATTGAATGATCAGGGTAACCAACTATAAAAATTCAACACTGGAGATTATAGAAATTACCGGGGTTGTCAAACTTCTACATTCGAGAGTGTAGGATTTTTAGATTATATTTACTTATCTTGTATTTTGATTATTGCAGATGTTCATACATTGTAGATGAATGAAAAAATCAGTCATATATAGAATAGAGTGTAGAGAATGTTCTGCAGTATATACAGTTGTACAGGCTAAACCAGTAGAAAATTTGACAGTAGACTCCGTGAACACGTCTGTTTGGACGAAAATTCTACAATGTATGAACATCTTCAAGAATTAAAATATACGATAAGCAAAGATAATCTCAAATTCCTACACACACGTGATGAAGGAAAAAAAATGAATTTGTTGGAAGTCATGGAAATTAATAAATCATTTAAAAACCCGATATATGTAACCCTTAACGAGCAACTCGATTTATGTAGGTCTCTACTCTTGAATTTATAAGGTTGACAACCCAGGTAATTTCTTTAATCTTCAGGGTTCAATTTTTATAGTTCCACCCTTGTTCATTCAATTACCATCCCATTTAATTACGACCGGTTTAGAGATAAAACCCGAAACCGGTCGTGAAAATGAAATAACTGGTGGAAAATAAATAAAGTGATTTCATTCATTTCATTAAAGTCTGAAATAATAGTATACTCAACAAACAATGTATTACTAAAAATTGCGACACACAACTCCTTCAGATAGATATGGCACAACCCCGGTAATTTCTTTAATCTTCAGTGTTGAATTTTTATACTTGGCACCCCTGTTCATTCAATTACCACCCCATTTAATTACGACCGGTTTAGAGATAAAACCCGAAACCGGTCGTAAAAATAAAATAACTAGTTGAAAATATAAAAAAATTATTTCATTCATTTCATTAAAGTCTAAAATAATAGTATACTCAACAAACAATGTATTACTTACTTAATTGCGACACAACTCCTTCAGATAGATATCGCACGAATTTGTTCATTAATTCTCTATTGTTTCCTTTAGCGCCGCGAATCAGAGAAGCACATTTAGTAGAAGGAAATAGGAAACGACAAATCAGGCTCAAGTCACCGTGAACTCCTCTGGAGTTGTAGTCTATTATTTCGAAGTCGCATCAATTCATTAGAGAGACGGGTATGAGAGGGAATAATAATTTTGACACGAATAGGTACATGTAATTAGGAAAGTCACGGCTTGCTACACCAGAATCTTCTGCATATATTGATTAGGAAAAAACTATCCATCTAAATTATGATAATACGCTAATCAGTATCGAATTGGTAGTTTAAAAAACTTTCGAAAAATATTTCTCAAATACTATTGACTAACAAAGTTTGAACGCGTTCCTAAGAGCACACGTAAGAAACGGAAATGTAATTCCAGAAATCAACACACAATGTTTTCTGAACATTACCTCGTTAAAGAAGCACGGGAGATGACACAAATTGTGAAAGAATATATACTATGACAATTCGAAAACAAAAACTCACAATATTCAAATCTGGTGACATATCTAAAATTGAATATCATGGAACAATTTCTTGAATATGAAAGTTCTTGAGACTATTCCATACAGAGATATGTATTCAGCAATCCGAGGAAATATTTTAACATATTAACATGATAATTCGTACTAGAACCTCTGGCGTAAAATAATTGTATTGAAAAACACTTTCCCAACAACAGACCATTATGACTAAATTTTACTCATGTTAGTGTTTTTGTATGCTAGTGGCCTAACTACTACCTGTTACTTTCACCCCAATTCGAAATCACTTCTAGATCCTCATTAAGGTATGCAACCTTCTACTGCCGGTGAAGATATGCCTCCGTAGCCGATATCCTGGAATCCAAATGGAATGCCAAGTGTTCTGACGACAGCACACTTGGCCCGTTTATTCCAATAAGTCCTTGATATACAATAAAAAGAGTGGTGGAGACAATATGGATCCTTGGGGAACACCAACATTGATGGTGAAAGTTTTCGAGAGATATCCATCGACGGCCACTTGCAGAGAACTTTTTTTCAGGAAGCTGAAGAGCCATACACAAAAATGATTCGGCAAGCCATAGCATCGGTGTTTGGAGAGCAAACCCTCAAGCCACACACGGTCAAAGGCCTCAGAAATTTCAAGGGCAACAACTCTTGAATCTCCATTTTTCTCGATTGCGTTATTCCAAATATGGCTGGCATACGATAGAAGGTCGCCTGTTGGTCTTTGTTTCCGAAAGCCATATTGATGATGGCTCAAGATGTTGAAGCCTTCCAAATATTTGAGGATGTGGTGGTTTACGCTTCCTCAATGATTTTTGATATCACTGATAGCAAAGCGACTGGTCTTTAGTTATTTGAAGGATTCTTCTTGCCCTTTTTGGGAATAAGCTGAACACTGAAACGAATTTGTGGTCAGAAGATACCAATGGAGGCCTTACGATAACTGTGTGAATTTCTGAATTGGTTATGAGGTATAGATACAGAAGACTACCATATTCTCCATGACGGTTAGGAATCCTGGTTGACTCATTTATATTCTGAATAAGTCCGCTGCCTATTACAAAAGCCTCAGCTTCGCGACCTTGTTCGTCGTTGATATTTGAAAATTTTTGCCATTGGATATTGTGGACATTGAATTCACCGAATATGGAAATTTCAGCACTGGAATGATTGATTTGCAGAAAGTCAATGGTGTTCCCAAGTGAAGAGAATAGTGCCCTATATTGTGGTCGATAAGCGCAGCATATGAATTTGGTGATCTTCCGTGATATTATTTTGACCCAATTAACATCAAAGTTTCGGGGTTCTAACATTTCCTCTCGTTGACAGGAGAGATCGCTTCTAATAAAAAGAGATATTCCAAAGTTACGTCTGAATCGGGAGTAGAAATCATAAGGTTTGTTCTGGTTCTACAAAATTCAGGTTCTAGGACGTCAGGATCATGCGCAGTTTATATAAAGCGTTTTGATTTATTAAGGATAATTTCGGACTGATGAATCGTTTGTTCTGGTTTCGACTGCGAAATGATCCTAAACTGTTTTGAACCGTCTCGAATCGTTCTTGCTCTCGATGCAGAACTATTGAGAACTGTTCCCGTTGCTCATGCGCATTCATGTGTAAATTTGTTTGGGCTATTTGCTAGGATGTTCTTTCAATTATTTGATTTGAATAATTGATGATTGAGGGTAGATAACATTTGAACTCACTATAAGGATAAGCTACATAACAAAATGGGCATGATCAATAATATTTTCTCGTCTTCATCTCTTCATATATATGATAGGTGGCACAGTGGTCTCCTCAAAAGCGTTCTAGTTTAAACAAGTTTCGGACTGTTTAAGATTTTTGTCTTGCGCAGTTTCCAAACAGTTTAGGATGTTTGGGAACCAGAACAAACCTATAGCCGGGATAGAGAAAATTGACGGGGTTTGTTGAAGCACTGACTCTGGTTTCTGGGAGTGCAAGAATATGGGACTATCTGATTGCAGATGTTAGTGCACTGAGTTTATATTTGAGTTGAGTCCTCTGATGTTGCAGAAATCGATTTTGAAGTGTGTCTCTTGGCAACTGCAGTTACCATGCTATTTCCCTGTGGACTGATGTTAGGAAGACCCTGCTGACTGCCATAAATAGTGGTTTTCGAATAACTTCTGCATGATGATGCCTTCGAGTCAGTCCTCACCCGGAGATCCGATTGGGTAGCTATTTTACCTGTTTGAATCTGTTTTTCCGTTAATCAGATGTCGCCCCCATATGAACGACACCTCTCAGAAGTTGAGAAACTTGTGCAAACTAAGGACTAACGACGTCTTACCTTTTAACATGTGATTCCTAACCTCTGAAGTATTTTGACGCCATCATGCATTTTTCCTTATATTTCCACCATTGAAACCTGAAACAGCGGCATACCAACAAAATGTTAGCCCGAAAGCAACTTCACGCTGCGTAAGCCATTGCGATGGTATCTACCATCTAGAAAGATCCACTATTAGAAATCTAATGGTATTCGGTAGCTAAATAAAGTGTGCTTAACCAGTTGTTCATTATCTCTACTTAGCAACTACCTAACGGGGAGAACTCAGTTCGTAGAATAATTAATTCAGGTCAGAGTCGATTTATATTAGTTCAGAAATTCTTCAAGGATCAAATTTAGGACCTGTACTGTTTCTGTTGTATGTTGACCCATGTAAATAATCAACAGTTGAAATGTGCTTTGCTGGGAATTAAAAAATATCATGAGCTAGAACTCTTAATCCATATCGAAACTGAAATATTCGAGGATTTACAAATGTATGGATCTATTATGGGAAACTGTAGGAGAGGTACTTCGGTATGGTAGAAAAATTTTGTGTATTGATCTCAACCTTTAATTATAATTACCATAATCAACTCCTCTTCTACCCGCAAACCATATTGTGTCCCAAAAAGAAAGGTATCGATAGAAAACGAAATGTTCATTTGTCATCGGAGAGAATGCGTTTGATACAATAGGAAAATATCTGTTTACTTACTACAAATAACACTGGACTGTTTTTACTCGTTAAAAATATACTGTGATATAAAAATTGATTTTATTTCCAGTGAATAAAATATTTATCTGTCCCCTATTTTAATACAATTTTCATTTTGGAAATACATATTGATCAGCAGCTAATTTTCTCTTAGTATGTTTAATGCATCAAATTCAAAAAAAGAGCTAGCATTGAAAAGAAACCCTAATGACCTTCCATTTGAAATTGACCCTCTTCAGATAATGGAAGTCCAAACCCCTAACATTCACAAAGAAATATTCTTAAATGCATTCACTGGTAATACATTGGGTCCACAGCCTCAAAAAGCTCTTTGAATAATGAGTCGTATTTGATATAAATCATTTTCACTAAAGCTGTAATTTTTTTTTCACTGTTCTAACGGATTTATTACTATATTCCTTTCATACAGTTTGCTCCTGAATATGAGTAGGTTGGTAATGCCGACGCAACCTACTAATATGTTCAGTATAAGTCACGTTCGATACAAACTCTCGGCAGAAAGGTGGTAAAATAATTGAATTTGTTATACGACATTCTGTGGAATTGAATTCGCCACTCTGAATGTGTTTAAATTATGTTTTAATGACACGGTAACGTGGTATTACTGAACTTTCGAATAGAGAAGTGACACTGTTGAATGGACATTTCATAATTGAAAATTTTAATTGAGACTCATCCGATATCACAACGTTATGCGAATGCTGATTTGGATCGTGTTTCCGATTGGAAATAAATAATTTGATTCAATCTGCTTATAATTAGTGAACCAATAAAATGCAGTGGAACCTATTTGAAATCACTCGAAAGCGATAATATCGCTTAGTGCCTCACAAAAATGAAGAATACACTCCCAACATAATCGTTGTCAAAATTACCTCAGAAGAAAGTTGAGACGAACATATCAATATTTTGAAATTTCTATTCGCGCGTATGATTTTCAACCCTCCGCCTAACTTAGTTTTCGAGTGCAACGCTAATTTCGAAAATTCGAAGAAGTATACATCAGAAAAACTTTATGCAAACCAGTTGTGAAATAACACTGATGT
>WOGO01008237.1:0-10737 GCA_015342085.1 Leptinotarsa defecta
ATATATCATATAGTATAACTATTGACCTATCATATGTACAATAAATATCGAAAGTAGTCGATGAAGATTATTAATATTTTCAATAATTGTTCTCAAAATCTGAGAAATCATCGACGACTCGCCTTTGTATACCCACAGTTGGGATAATGTAAGGATTCACATGCAACATCAATAAAATACAAGGGTTATAGTTCATTGTTTTTTTCTGAAATTTGACAGAACGTATGTAATATCTGTGCAGCAGTAGGACATTACTAGTTTCACAAATGGAAAATGCTATACTTTAAATGACATCCTTTTCTTGTACATGTAAAAAAACGAAGACAAAATAGTTAATTTGGGTTAAACTAAAAAGAACTTTGGTTTGGATGAGATGGACAGGCAGAGACGGATATACAAATATGAGTCATCTGCAATTTCTCAGATTTTTAAACCTCTTGGAATAACGTAGAAATACACATGCATGATCAATGAAATACAAAGGATTAAAGTTCAATAATCAATGGTTTTTTATTGTTTATTCTGGTTGTATGTTGAAGTTATAAAGGTTTGTTCCCAAAATAATAATTTGGTTCAAATCATCTGTCATTTAACAGTTTACATTGTGTATTGAATGTTTCTACGGTTTAAATTCTTTTATACTATTCAAATAGTTGTTTTCACAATCAATGTATTGCAGGCATTTCATATTTCACAGTCAGTAAATTTTGAATCGCAATAATACACTGTATCTAATATATTTAGTGCAAGCTGTTATCCAAAGCTGTAGCTCTGTGTTGTTTTCCTTCTTCTCATGTTGAAGAATAGGATATCATATAAAAGTATGTGTTTTAGTGGGAATTTTATTGATGATGTGTATTCTTTCGTTGTTACAACTGTATCTATGAGTTTTAACAACAAGTGTTTTTCATTTCTGATGAAAATTTGGTTTCCAGATGAACACCTATCTATCGGCAGTTTGAAATCGGTACTGTCAAGAAATGCAAATACAACATTTGTGAAACACATGCATAAAGGTGCAACCCATACATCGAATATACTTTACAACCCAAAAGTTCAACTCCAACTAACAGGAACTAATGGAATCATCAAGCAAGGCTTGATACATCTGGCCATACCTAATGGATGGTCATGGGGTGGCCCCGTATCACCTTACTGCCCCATATACACCGAAATGTTTGTTAACTTAGTGACAGATGATAATTTGTGATATTTATTTATATTTCAATTGATATTAATTGTTTTTGATTTGTTCTCACTTTTTTGTTATCATTCAGATGAGGATAAAAATGGATTGATCGACATCACACACAACTTTTCATTGAGGTCAGTTGCTGATAATGAAACTTCAGCTTTTTAATACATGCCTCTGAAGTATGAAATAATTTTGAACTGTATTCATTGTTCACTTTGTCGCTAAGGTTAGAGATGCTTTCAAGAGCAGATGATGAAAAATGATTCGCCAAGACCAAAAAGGCTCGAAAAGTGCAATCAAATGTGAAGGTTATACTCACGAGGTCAAAAAATTAATGAAGATTTTTGGAAAATAATTCATAGGTTTTGCAACATGATAATGCACCCGACATCACTTGTTCTTGAAATTTTGGCTAAAACCAATCCTGAAACGATGCCTCAGTCTCCATGTTGGCCAAATATGGCTGCGTGTGACTTTTTCTATTTCCATACATAAATAAAGAGAACCTTAAGCGCCGTCGTTCTTCAAGCTTACAGGACATTGAAATCGCATCACTGATAGACAACGGCTATATCAAAGATCAAGTTTGAGAAATGCTTCGAGAATTGAAAGAACTGCTGGCACAAGTTCATAATATCTAATGGGAACTATTCTGAATGCGACAACATTGATGTGGACGAGTAGGTTTTTTTTTGAAAAACGAAAATTTCCGTTACTTTCTCAACAGACAGCGTATATTGGCATATCAATTCATTTATATTCGACATTCACACTTTTGCGCTTTTATTTTTTTACTTGTTAAGATAAAACTCCAAACGAAATTGTGAAAAGTACTTAATTTATTTGTAAGTTTTCTTACTGTAAAACAAAATGAAATACCGTACTTTTTCATGAATTTTTCATGAGTTTTGTATTACAGCCTTAACTTTTAACCAAACTTTGAATGGGACTCTTAGGTTAAATTTTTAAAAGAAATGTACCTTTTTTGAGAGAATCATTTGTAGACCTGTTTTCTATTTTATCGCACTAACACTGCAAGTACATGTAAAAAAAAGGGCTTATCCTGTGAAGCCTCTTGTTTCAACACATAGTCCTAAATGTTCCTTGCTGTGAGTACCTCACTATATTAGAAGAATTAAGAGTTATTTGAAATCATCAATTTTCTTGTAAGTTCAACTCTGCGTTGTAGCAAAGAAATAAAAATATATTTTATCTTGCATGCAAATCTGCCAAGTGTCTAATATTGAAAATTCAATTATTCATTTCATATGCAGTGTCATACAGAAGTTTTTTTTTTATCAATAGATCTATTCAAAATTTGATTCTGCAGTAATTTTGTGCCCTTTCTCATGTGTTTTTTGGAAATTTCCAAAAACGCCAAAGCGAAAAGTTGCTTGGTTTCTAATTTTATACGTTTTCTCTGAATTTGAACTCTTGTCACTTTGACTTTGAGTCAAATTCATAATTTTGATGCATATGACGATGCATTTCATTCAAAAACTGATTCATATTTTGATAGTAAGGAAGTTGATATGCCTATAATCGAGTAAATGATTTTCTCTTTGATCCTATAACACTCGTATTTCTTTTCAAATGATTTTTATTCAGTTAGATTATTTTTTGACCAATACTTCAGTCACAAACAAACCCGAAATATCATACTTTCCTGTAAGTTAAAGAATGATCTACAGTTTCATAATTATCCTAGACTTTCTTTCTGGCAAATTGAACTAAATATGATATTAAATGTCGTTATTTTAAACAATACAAGACTAATGCAACATCTCGAGAAGAAAATAGTAAAACTGATTGAATCGAAATGAAATTTTCCTTGAAACAAATTTTTAGTTTTGATGATTTTCAAAAAAAGTCGAATTTGACAGATTTAGGGTAGCATATGACAAAATGAAAGAGTGTTTCAGTCATTTCTCAAGGACAAATTCACTGCGGAACCAAATTTCAAATAAATCTAATAATAAAAGAACTTCCATGTATTGAAGACTTTATGTATAACAAAAATGAGATAGAACTGACCAATACTTGATGAAAATTCATTATAACATTTTCAAAAAACACATTATGAAATTTTCAGTTTTGACCGCGACACTTGTTTTGCTATATAATCATCTTCAGGCGTCACAATACTGACTGAATAAATTCTGTCTCATGTTTGTATAGTTAGTTGAATACTAATTACTAATATTACCTGACGAATTTCAACCACAAAAATACATAACATATCCAATAAAACTTTAATGAGTTGTTCCTAGAAAGGTAAATATTTTAGGTAATTAATTTATCAGGTAGAAATTGGTCATTAGGATTTGGATTCAAATTGCATCTAACATGACCCAGAATCTGTTAAGACAGTATTGCGACCCTTGAAGAAGCTATTGTATAGCGAACAGTTATAGTGTCACCGTTGTCACAGTTTTGTAAACTGTTGTGACAGTGTATATGAGCAAATGTCAAAATTCCATCCACAAATTCCACTAAGTTCATTTTCAAATATGTCACTATTTTATATTGGGCTGTGTTTCACTTAAGAATGATTGTGATACTGTAGAATGTATCATGATGTAGAGGTAATTCGTATACTGAACTTATTATTGTTGTGGTTTAAACAAATGTTGGTGAGTTATTGATTGCGTTTCAATGACGATATCAATGCCATAGTTTTTATCTCACTAAAATCTAAAACTCTAATACACCTTTTTAAAAAAATACGTCACTGTAAAGTAATGGCGTAGTTTTATGGAATTGGACATTTTTTCTTTGTTTCGAGGCTACAAGATGAATTTTACAAAAATTAGATGGTAATAAAATACGTTGGTGTGAAAAATTGTGTTGTTTTATGAAATTGGTATTTTTTCCTTCATTTGGAGGCCAAGAAATGATTTTTACTATAAATAGTCGCAATATTTCACCAACAAACTGTTTTCCATATACTTATACATCACAAATAATCTATTTTAAATCTTCATAAATTTTATTTATTTTGAAATAAATTTTATTTTGTTATCTCAAAAGTGTTTTTTATTTGGATTAAGGTTAGTAGTCATAATACATGTTACTACCATATATCACTCAAAAAAAAAAAATTAATGATAAAAAAAAATGGAACAGAATACAGTTATAACCAGTTATAGAACTTTCAGGAAAAAATACTTATCAACACCCTGAGGTTTTGTAAACTTGTCCGTGTTCATACAGTATAAACACACCACTAAACCAAAACAAAAATTGGAGAATAAAACAATTCAAAATTATGCAATATAAACTATGTATAATGATTTAGCTTTGTTCAGTCAAAGTGATGAAGCTACTGTGTAGCGAAACATGTCTTAAATAAAATGTATTGTGAAAATTCTATTATGAAAAGTTTGTTTATTTTTCAGAATGTGGAAAGCTATACGCCCAAAAATACTGATACACTTAAACTCCATTCATTAATTGAAAGTCTGTAAATTTATTTTGATAGAAATGAAATAAAATCTTTCAATGTAAATAGTAAGGTGAATTCTATAGAGGAAACATGAGACTTATGTTTTCTCTATTGGAAGGATTGTTAAATATATTGAAAACAATACATTTTTTGTCAAAATTTCCTATTTAACCATTCAATGGTAACTTTTTTCAAATTATCTATGTTGTTTAGATTGTTAATATATACATTGTACTTCGCATACTGATATTGAATATTGTATTTTTGAATAAATCAACTCAATATATTGTAGAGAAATACATTTACAGATTTCAAACAGAATACTAAACAGTGGAGTATATATTCAACATGAGTTTCCAATAGACTTGTTGATAATATATAAAACTAGTTATACAAGAATATTTAACATTTATATCCTTGAATACTATATTATCTTTCATTAATTTTGACTCTCCTTGACTTATAAACATAAACGAGGATTTTGAGTATTCAACCATAATGACATAATTTTTAGATCCTTACCAATGTTTTCCTCTTCATCACCACTTCGGGTGTGCCATCTGCAAACACTTCAATTTCACCCCTCAAACTCAAATTGGAAATCAAATTGAAATAAATGAGAAATAAAATATCCTAGAGCTGAACCTTGTGGAATACCACATGTTACATTTTTTAAAGCATCTGTTTTTCCCCTACATACAAACTATTATTATTCAAGTAATTTTTTAATAATATATGTTTAATTCCATTTGCATGTTGTTGGTAAATATGATGATCCTCTCACTAGATTTTCGAAAACGGTAATAACTGTATATAAAAATATTTTTCCGGATAATTCTAAAGTCTTCATTTCATTATTTTAAAAAAACTGATTGATTTGCTAGACAATTATCCAAAACCTCTTTATATTCACTTTTCAAAACTTGTTCAACTTTGGCTATTTGTATTATTTATTTTACGCCAAAGGTGTTAATTCTACCCATCAAATGTGTTAGGATTTTAATCAAAATCTACAATATTCCCAAGACTAATTTCACTAAATCACAATACTGAAAATATAGTGTTTTCCTGTGCTCTAATTAATCAACAGAAATATCTTAATCTACAAGAAATTAAAGCATACAATGTAAACATAATCAATGACAAAAAACTGATGTTTGGATTCATGCACCTGTTGTAAAAAGTTAATCATTAATTTTTTTTCATGATAAAATTCATGCATGGATCGTAAACTTCTTATTCTTATTGTAACAAATGTGTGCCAACCTGAATACTAATTTCAAAATGAGATGTAAGGAATCAAGAATGAGACCACTGTATGGGTATAATTCAGGTCACACCATTAATGAAAAACCAGCAATCCCAAGTGGAGGCACAAATAAAACAGGGTCGGTGTCCATATAATGTTACAATAGGACATATTGTTGAAACCCAATGGAAAAGTAAGTTCCTTAGAAGGCAATAGATAAAAGTTTCTGAGAACACAACAGTATAATAAGTTTGCGGAAATCAACATAGAAATCAGTTCTTAGTTCTATCTAAAATATCCTATTAGTATGGCCTGAATCGATGTTCGTTTTGACGATGACCATCCCTATAATTGTTTTCTTGGTGGGAATTTCTGTATCTGAAATTATTTTCATAACGGCTGCCTCCAGGCCTATCTCTGTTGTAATATCTGGATTTTCCATTCCATGGACACATTATTGGAGGCGGTGGGACACCATTATCATAAGTTTTTTTATAATCTTCATCAGAATCAGTGAAACGTTCGGAGAATTCCTCAACGCAGTCTTCAAGGAATAATTCTTGTTCTTTTGTTAAAGTTTCTTTAGCCATTTCTGAAGAAACGGTTTATTCTTCAATATACTTCAAAATAAATAATAAATAATGTGAAATATTATATAAACAAAAAATATCTACCAACTCTACTTCTTTTTCACATTATCAGGTGAAGTCTCGCCCTCGCCAAGGACAAACCAAATGGAAACACATTTCACGGATGGGGGCGTTACTGTATTTTTAACAAATGTGAAATATATGTTTATTGATTTGGAGTTTGATGTGTTTCGAGTTGTTTGATTATGAATTTTAATTTCACAAATTCGAAGAAGCAGAATCCATCAAGATTCGTAAGAAAACTGACAGAATGTTTTTGTTTTACCGTTTGTCTGAATTCAAATTTTTCCGATAGAGTTGTTACTGGACGATGAACTTCTTTATCTTCACCAGAGTACTCAGGTTTCAAGAAGCGAAATTTGCTAATTTCGTTTTAATGCCTTCCTGAGGTTGTTATGAGTTGGCCTTTCACTATATAATATGAAATAATATAATATAGGATTTCATTGCATACCATTACATTGCATTGCATTGAATTATTAGCGATAATAGCAATTGAAGATTGATTATATACTAATCGCTCAAGCGCTCACTCGCTGATGCGAGACCGATGCTGTTTATAGACGATAATTTTGTACTCTTGTCTTTACATACAGTTCACAGTCATAAAATTACTAAAATACAAGCAATTTCATAATGCGAATTAATAATGAATATGACTGAACTTGTTACTATTTAGGTTCATTTACAATAGTGTGTAAACATTTCTGAAATTTGAAGTTCCAAAACCATATTTGATAATTCATTTTGCAATATAAAGCTTTTCTATGTACTAAAGACAAATTATTTACACTTAATGTGTAAATATTAGGAACTTGAATACACTGATGACATGAGTAATAAGTGAGATTGATTCTATTGTCTTCCTTACCTATTTATTAATTCCAAACACTGTTTAACGAAATTATAAATATAAATCGGAATTATCATCACTTTCTAATTTAATTTTGCTATATAGTAAAAAACGGCAAATTAATAAATGTTATCAAGTAATAATGCATTCCTTTCAGACATCTACTCCAGCTCATCTCTGCTCTAATTAACATTTAACACCAATTAAAAAAGTAATGAATCATCCTTAATATTTTTTGAAATTGATTTGGACATGTTGGAAAAGAGATAACACTTGCACCAATGGCAAAATCCACTTACAGGTATGATGACTTTTTGAAATTTTCCTTGTTGAATAATATTTATTTCTCTTTTCAGTAAAGTAGACGAATATGGATTTGAACGCCCAGAAAATTTCAACTATGATTCATATGATCAGTATATGTCCCAATATTTCAGAATATTGACCCGTAGGTCACAAAGATGGAACACATTGAAGGGAGATATCTTCAAAAAACCCAACACCCTCAAAAGGTTTATAAGAAAAGGAATACCAAGTGATCGCCGCACATCGGTTTGGATGCACATTTCTGGAGCAGACAATTTGAAACGATCAAGTAAATTGACATATAATGAACTGAAAATGAAAATTAATAATCAGAATATAATAGACACAATCCAAATAGATTTACCAAGGACCTTTCCAGATAACATTTACTTCTCTACTCATGAATATCTTCCCAAAATGCTCTACTATGTCTTGGCTACTTTTGCACACCAAAACAAAGAAGTAGGTTACTGCCAGGGCTTGAACTATATAGCAGGATTGCTGCTTCTCGCCACAAAAGATGAGGAAGCCTCATTCTGGCTCCTCAAAGTTCTTGTTGAACAAATTCTACCTCAATATTACATTGTAACTATGACTGGCCTCTTAACTGATCTCGATGTCTTAGACGAACTAGTTCGAAAATATGAACCTGTTGTACATAGACATATACACAATATTGGGATGCCTTGGGCAATGGGCACCACCAAATGGTTCATTTGCTTGTTTTCGGAGGTGTTGCCTACAGAAACTGTATTCAGGATTTGGGACTGCTTGTTCCTTGAAGGATCAAAAATAATTTTTAGAGTGGCACTAACCTTGATAAGGTTGCACAAGGAAAATATTTTACTGACAAGTGAATTGGGAGAACTAATAACTTGTTTTAAGGATATGAGGAATCATCAATCTGTGATCAATTGTCATCAATTCATGACTGTAAGTTTATAATGTTTCGTAGAAATATTAAAAAAGCAAAACACTTTGGTGTTGTAATTACATAAAGAAGGGGAACTTCCAATGAAAGGAAAAAAAATAACAAATGAAAACTTTATAAAAATGTAGTTATTAAAAAATATTTAGATACAAAAGGAAAAAGTGTCTAAAACAACTACTTCTCCCTATGAATATCTAATTGCACTTTTTCTATAAAATTAACTGAGTCAACTTCAAACTGTTCTCATACTTTCCCTAATGTAAATATGTTTCAACCCTTCAAAAGTATTAAAGGATAAAAACCCAAATTATGAAAGAGAAAATGTTTCAAGTTTCTCTTGAATTTTTGGTGTCCAATTTTAGGATGCGCAAGTGATGAGTATGTAATTCTGTATATTTCTGTAATCTGCTTTACTTTTACATAAAGTAATAAACATTTATATATTGGCTATCATCAATTCAGTCAATGGGATTCTATATAAAATAAATTATATTTCTTTGAAGCATCTGAAGCTAATTTACTTCTCACTAGTTCATTCAAAATTACAGTATTTAATTAGTGTATAAGAAACTGCTTCAAATACAACTTGGAAACCATTAAGTACACAGAATAAAGCTATTAAATATATTTTTCATCTACCTTTCTTGGAACTAATGAAAAATCCATATAAACCGAAGCTTTAAACAACTTGCCAACACAGAAAAATCAAAATAGCATTAAAGAATTGTTTTATAGATTAACAATCATATTCGTTTGTTTTTTGTTAATAACAATTAGATCAATTATGAAATAGCTCCCTTTGAAATGATATGTATGTATGAATATTTCCTGTACAAATAAACCTGAATAAACCATTGTAGTTTATTGGGAAGGAATAAATATACCAGTATGGGATAAATAGTTGTTTCATATTGAATATTTCTCTTGCTTCTAATGTGGAAGAAAATTTATAAATTATACAAATGGTCTTCATTGACATTTGTTAATTTTTCTTCTTTTCATGGACATTTTGCCCTCCCTTGTGTAAAAGTAGAAAAACTGAAAAAAATCCACACCTAAGTTATTCATTTAAAAGACATATTTTTCAGGACATATTCAAGCTGTCGGGTAATATATCCAGTTCTACACTCAACAAATTGAGAATCAAATATAAAAAATAAGAGAAAACAACACGAAGGTTTGCTTCTCACATATTTCGCTTTACTATGTTAAAAATCTAGTCTATATACATTTTTCTAATGTTAAATGTTCCATTTTTGTACAAAGCTTTTCAAAGTATAAATTATCGATACATCATCTAGAGTGTTTTTCTAAGAAATCTTTCGCCTCATTGATTTTTGATGCAAGGTATGGAGATCCACCTCTGTCTGGATGATTAACAGCCATTACTTTCTTGAAAGCATCTTTTATTTTCAATTTATTCGCAGAGGGAGTCACACCTGAAAAAGAGAGAATGTTTTGAAATGTTTCCTTCTCCTCATCTAAAGACAACCTACTTGGGAAAATTGTAATGAAAATTTTCAGAGAATGTTTGTTTTATCCCTATTGAATATCTTTTCATAAACTACACCTCACCTATTGAATATAATGGTTCAATCAGAATATTTAAATAGTAGAATAGAACAATATAAGTATTTCAAAAATATTTTCAATTTCAACTATTTTACCAAGCATATGACGAATTATTAATTTCGTGTTTCTCCACTACTTCATCGGACTCTGTCGGGTGAGACGAAATAAAAAGTAGCAACTGGAGTCATAAGAGGATAAAAATGAAGGGAATGATCACTCTGGTATCCGAACTGTAGCAAAAAAAAAGTTCAGTCAAATGACTTGATGAAAGATGTGGAGATTCTGTTTCATACACACTCATCCTCAATATTGACATCTGTTCTACCAAAGGAAGAAATGCAGAGGAAGCATACCTAAAATCAGCGCTGCCTCTCTCCGATTCATTTTGGCATCGAAACCACCCTTGTAATATTTTGAATTGGCCACTGAGGCAGAATCGAATTTAGGGAGATTTTTCAAAGCTTCATTAAATGTTTTGGCAGCATTCGGCACTTGCCTTAGAGCATATCTTCCAGCAAAACCCACCGCTGCCAAAC
>WOGO01008238.1:0-10737 GCA_015342085.1 Leptinotarsa defecta
GCTGGTGAGCTCTCTGTTCTTCTTAGCTCCGAACATCATTATTGCGGATTTGTCTGAATTGAGCTTGAGCTTACGGGCAGTAGAAATGTCAAAGATGGCTTGGAGATCGTTATTAATATGCGACAGAGCAGATGTAGATTCGCCTGGCGCCACGTTATCGAATTGATAGATGAGATCCCACTGAATATTCAGGACGTCTAAACGAAATAGATCGAAGTCGAAGTTACGATAATCGCGAAAAGAAACCATTTTAACTCTTCTAGAAGAAACAGAAGCATTAATTTTGCACATCACTGACAGATGGTCTGAAATTCCCTGAATATCATACACATCCACATCTAATATTCTTTCCTTATCAGAGACAAGGACGATGTCAATAAAGGATTGAGAGTGAGCAGTTCTTCGGGTAGGTTTTTCTATAAGCTGATAAAGATCGAATGAATTTATAAAATCTGTAAGGAGTTGAGACATCATCATAGACATATGACATCATATAGTAATTCTCTATCCATCAGTATATACAGTGAAACAGTAGAATACATGTTTATTGACATATGGAGCTACAAAAAAATATGACATTAAAACGGACAAAACTTTTGAAATAACATAATACAATATCTTTGATTCTCTCGAGCAGATACATTGAAACATACATCTCTTTTCCTCAAAATACTTGTTGAAAAAAAAATAAAAAAATGTATTTCACCTTTCCAAAAGATCAGAGCGGTTCTTCAAATTCATTTATAACTCGTATTCTTGTATAGTATAGTCACCATTGTCAAAATATTGGAAAAATAATTGGAGTATACTTGGAATCTCCTGCTCTCTCTTATAATTTCGAAGCTTTGTTTTGAATTAGTCAGCAGAGGCTATTATTTTTCACCCCCTCTTTCTCTGATCTGCGATGATGCTATTATGTGTACTAACACATCTTGTAATTTATAATGACCTCCCCACAGGTGAGTCGTTTGTCCTTCACATTATGTCTTGATGAACATTATTCTTTTGACACATTGTAATGACTCAGACCGAAAATAAATTAAGGAAAGCTATGGAGTACGACTGAATGACAGTGACATAATTGTTTCAAGGTGATACATCGTTTTAAGGACCATGTTGACATAAATTATTCAATTTGTTCCATCAACACAAAGAGGAGTTTATTGGAGCGCAAGTGAAGCTCATTTAGGAAAGTTACCAAGACTAACCCAACAAGTAATAGTGTTTGAACGAGTAACGGGTGTTACAATTCACAATTATCATGAAATTGTGTTTCCTAATTTGATGAAGTAGAATTTTCATTCATTATTTGAATAAATGAAGACAAAAGTAAAATTTTATATCTTTGGGGAAAAAACGTTATTCTATATAAATGTAATAGTGAGTCAGCGGATTCATATTTCTTCAAAAAAACAAATGTCTCAGAAACCTTTGACACAATTTTATTTGAAAAATTGATTCGATAAACATTCTTTGTATGGTGTTTGAGGACCCGACATTTACTTTTTCAAATTTTAGCTCTTTTAAAAAATTCAACGTATCACAGTGGGTAATGAAAATGGACCTATACAGGGTGTTTATCAAACATGCGGTAAAAAATTAAGAGACTATTCCTTGGACTATTCTAAAGATATTTGATATTGATCAATGTTAGGTGTCATACAAAGTTGATTTTCATGTATGTTGAGTTTTTAATAACTAACATTAGTGTATTGTGATGAAGTCTATGTTTTTGAAGCATTACAATTTGCCATCATTTACTCTTTCTCACTATATCATGACTAGCTTTTTGCCAGGATTTTTTTTGTTTTTCAAAATTTTAATGCATTTCCGGGACACTTACTTTAGATTTACTATTTATTCTTTGTCAATAAGTTCTAACAACTACGAATTGACCTATAAAATGTATACTCTAAGGGATCTCATGAAATTTAAGGAAAAATGTACGATAATGTCCTGAAAAAACATAATTCACTCAAAATTGAGTATTGTGAAGAAAAACAGTTCATTTCAATGGCAAATAATTATAAAGTGGATTATTCAATATCAGGAGCATGATTGACTTTCATTATAGCGTTAGGAATCACATGTTAAAAGGTAAGACCTCGTTAGTCCTTAGCTCGACAAGTTCTCAACTTTTGAGAGTTGTCGTTCGTATGGGGGTGATAGCTGATTAACGGAAAAACATATTTTAAACAGACAGATAAACATATGTGTTAAATTCACCTTTTTCTATGGGAATGTTATTAGAAAAACTTGAAACATGAAATATGAAATTTAAATTTAGACACCATTATTTTGAAAAAGTTATACAATGTCTCATCATCAGAAATAACACATTTAAGCAAACAATATAACGAAATTTTTGAAATAGGTACCTTACATGTTACTAAATTAAATAAGGTAGAGTATGTACATATCGTAATAGTAATACAATCTTGGAATATTGAAAAAAAAAGAAAATAAATATTTGACGTGTCTAATGATTTGCAAACATAATATACCTACAGGTTTGGAATATACGTGTTGAATATAGGAAATATACATACAGTGTGTGTACATATTTAAAAAAAACGAAACACGTGAATTGTTAATTATAATTTGACATCCTTCGACGTAAAAATGCCACCCCTAGCTTCAACCCCAATCTAATGACAGGTAGAACGAAAAAGAGCTATGGATGTTAACGAAGTAGATGTTCAAAATTTTCACCGCAAATGTGTTGGCAACATTCTTATCTCAAATAAAACTGTCTTTTAACATTATTTAACATATCATTCGTGACCGACCTAATCGCAAACGTTATGCGTTTTTTCAAGTCATTCAAATCTGAAGGTTTAGTTTTGTACACATTGCCCTTCACATATCCCCATAAAAATAAATGTAATGATGAAAGATCAGGTGATCACGCTGGCCATTCAATCGATCCTCGCCTCCCTATCCACCGATTGGGAAATGCTATATCGAGGTATTACCGGAAATTAACTTGGTAATGCGGTGGTACTCCATCCTGCTGAAACAATATCATATTCACTGGAACTTGAGGGTTTCCTGGATCAGGATATAAATTTGCTGAACTAGGAATGACATCATTTTGAATTAGTGCCAAATAATTATCGCCACTCAAGTCGCCCTCAATGAAAAAGGGACCAATGATATGGTTTTCTACAATCCTTGTCCAAACATTAACCTTTTGAGGATATTGCGTGTGTTCTTTCATTCTGTGAGGATTTTCCGTTGACTAGAAGCGAAAATTTTGCCGATTAGCACGACCATTAAGAGACAAAGTACACTCATCAGAAAACATAACATCTTCTAATTGGATGATATTGTTATCCAACATGTCCATCATTTGCTCACAAAAATAAGTTCTATCATCCTGAGTAGGTATCGTTTTATAGGGATGCATTTTATTTTCTGTTAATATGTTTCTTATCGATGTAGGGCTAACATTGAACGTAGTGGATGCCTGTCTACTAGATGTATGTGGGTTTTTCTCAAACTCAAGCATCACATCTATTTTGAGTTCATCATTCATTGCATTGGCAGCTGCTTTTTTGTAGCTCAACTTGAAGTTGACGAACTTTAAACTTAAATTAAAATACTGACAATTAATGCTATAACATACAAGACAAGCTGTTAAGGTGTTCAAAACTAACATTGTGATGGAAATTAACTACAGTTTTTTAAAGGATACCATCTAAAAAAACATTGCTATGGTTTTTGCTTTCTTTCTTATCATCAATACTTCTACATGAAATAAGTTTTGAGTATACTGTTTTGAGTGTATTTCATCGAATTTCGATAACCATATGATTTTAATTTATTTTATCTTAATTGTTGTGATGACCTTGAAAGTGATATCATGTTTGAATAGAGAATGAAGAGACCTTTTAAATGATATATCACAAGACTATACTTCCTATTTAAAAAATTGTGGGTTTTACCTGTCATACCATTTTCCCGTCGAAGTATGTCAATTTATAATTCAAATTTGACGTGTTTCGGGATTTTGTTGAAATATGTACCGTAACCGAAATAATGAATTTATTTTATTTGGCTTTTACACACTGTATATCATAACAACTTAGTGGAAAACAAGTGGAAAAGAATTTAACAGTTGTAGGTAAGTATCTTGAAGAAATATGTTCTCATGAAAGTGATAAAGTTTTCAAAGCCTATGAAATAACGTATTCAAAAACCACACGTTAATATGAGATTTTCACTTGAAAGTGACATGTGTTTGCCGAAAATTCCATTAAATTTTGATTTTTAGCAAAAAATTAGCTTCGGCAAACAAAAAAAAGGTTCACCAGGATGGAAAGTACAAAGCAACTACCGAAGAAGAAGTCGAACCCATGTCGTCCACATGTCGTCTTCTTTTTCTTTACCACTCACCCTTGTGAAAAACTATACGTGATACAAAATATGTAGTATCAAAAAGGAACACGACGAGGTTGGTATATCACATCTGCAATTCATTTAGTGGTATGGAAGCATTTGATTACATATAGTAGTCGAATAATAATTTGGAAATTCAATAAAAGAGAATTGAAGATAAACACATTAATCACACAAACAAATCACGGAATATTCTTTTTAGAGCGGCAAATACTTCATACAAACTTTTTTCTCCATAAGATGGGACCACTGCCATTAACTAATTTAAATAAATCAGTAAATAGGCCTATTCAGCAATTTGCATTATTTGAGGGGCTTCTCTATATAAGCTGTCAAAACGTATTTCCGCTCAGTATTCAAAGTTGCTATGACTCTGAGGCTGTGTAATGTGCAAGTGAGACACTAAGGTGAGTTGGAATAATAAAACTAATCTAAACTTCCTTTTTGTTTGTGAAAGTTTGGTACTCGAATATTTTTTTAACAAATATAGTGAGAGGTATTAAAACAAGTTGAAAATTGCTCAAAAAGAATTTTTACTCAAGAAGTTTTGTAGAAGTACCTATTATTTTATTTTTATTTGTTACTTTTGTCTACATGATTAGATTCGTGCATCATGTATACCTAGACATATAAAAATCCGATACTGTAATATTCTATCATTTTTCAAACAGAATCTAGAAGTGTGGATCAACATTTGTTTATTAATGGAGTTGGTCATTTCCGAAAATATTTTACACTACTGATGATAGATATTATTTCAATTGTCGTAAGGAGAGTGGAACGTACTCGTATCATTGATAATGTTACTATACTTTTTTTTTCAATTTCACATAAACCTAGTTCATTAGTGGCTATCGAAGTGATGATTTGGATAATTTGTTTTCCCAGACATGTGGTGATAAAATCAACATAACTATTCCATTTGGAAATACCTACTTGAGTATTTAATTTTTGGCAACCGACTTTTGATTAGATAACTACCCTTATATGCTACGATTGTCAATTCCCTTCATAAGTGATGTTGGACGTGGAATATGGTTTCTTCCTTTATAAAATTTTCATTTTCGTAACCAAAATACTGAACAAATTTTAATGCTTTATACACTGCCTTCAAACTAGATTGCTTATAACTCGAGATGCACTGTTTGGAACCTTTGGTGTAGTAATGAATATTACCAAACTGTTATTTCAACACCTCGGCATGTGTTTCGATCACCAAGTGATCATCTTCAAGACGAAGATCAACTAAACATACTTATAATTTTATCCTTATTTATACCATAGATACGTCTTCTAGGTACCTGCGTCTCAAGTGACTTGAATTAATTTCCCAATATCGCCTTATCTACTAGCCTTGAATTATTTTACAATGTGTCGTTATGTAATAGTCATGTAAATCTAATAATCAAAATATTATTTCAACAAGCTATATGGTATACTGCTGATTTTTCAGGTCTTCCATATTTTGAGTGTGTTAAGTGTTCCGTATATCTTATTTTAATAGATCTTTTCGTGTGTCCATATTATTTTGCATCGCAGTCCTTACATTCAATTTCGTAAATTCCAGACTTTTCTGAATTCTCGACTTAGTCTTTTGAATTTCCTAAAAGGCTCTGTAGTGTATGACTTGTTTTAAAAACCACCTTCATACCTAGTTCTTCGAAAATCTTTTCAAAGTTCTTCGTGTATTGGTGGTATAGGACTGAGATATATTTTCATCGTTTTTAAATTATATTATAAGGAAGAAAAAGTTTGTGTTGAACGAAATCTCGATTTTTAAAAACGATAAAAACCAAGATAAATATATCTCAGTTCCATATATCACCAATACACGAAGAACTTTGGAAAGAGTTTCAAGGAATTAGGTAGGTTTTTAAAACAAGTCATACACTACACAGCCTTTTAGGAAGTCCAAAAGACAAAATCGAGAATTCGGAAAAATCTGGAATTTACGAAATTAAATGTAAGGTCTGCGATGCAAAATATTATGGACAGACAAAAAGATCTATTAAAATAAGATACAAGGAACACTTAACACACTTAAAATATGGAAGGCCTGAAAAATCAGCAGTATACTATATAGCTTGTTAAAATATTATTTTAATTATTAGATTTACGTGACTATTACATAACGACCCATTGTAAAATAATTCAAGACAACATTGTAGGTATTTTTAGTTTGATCTCCCTCTTGAAGATGATCACATGGTAATCGAAACACGTGTCGAGGTGTTAAAATAACGGTTTGGTGTTAGGAAACATCTCCAGTAATATTGTTTATGACTCGATAACATAAAGAAAATTATGAAGAATATGAAGTGTTGAGTAAGTTTCATTCAGTTTCTCAGAAATATTTTCAATTTTATTTCTTCCTTGGATGCTCATGGATCTATGTATTTTTCATGTTCATTCATCTATATTAACATTGTGTATTTTGTGTACTCAGTTTGAACGGTTCTTTATGTAACAGACTTTAATGAGTTGTTAATAATCTATGAGATTATAACGTGTCCAAATTTTACACCTTTTCAATTAATTTTTTAATCAATTCAAAATAACTGCCATGGTATCTATAAGTTGAAATTCTGAGTAATACATATGGGTTCTTTTGCTGTTCAGTAAGGAGTTCGAGATATTTTCCACCAATTCATTATCTTCTATACAGGAAATTATGTTATTTGATTAAACACTAGAAGTATATCTCGGACTTCACCAATATAATCATTTTAATAGATTACCTGCCTTTTAATTAATTTGTTATCGCTACCGCATTTTTCGAAATATTGAATACTCATATCCTATATTTTTCAACTATTCTACAATCAAATCGAATACATAGTTTCTATTGACTGTTAGTGCTTGCTCTATTTGTAAGATAAACTTTTTAAGTTCTGAAAGAGATCTGGCCAACGGAATCATTCCTCAGTAGGTTTTTTTTTATTATTCATTGGACGAAAATGATTGTCGAGAAAGCTTTTACTTAGGTTATGTTAGGTTAGGTCCAAAGTGAGTGGATCTATTCGACCCTCCACCGCAACCCACAAGGGTTTATTGTGTCTCACATCTATTCACTCGACATTCGACCAAATAAACCCAGCTTCTTAACGAAGCCGATTAGTTTGTATGGTGAGTGGTCCTTCAGATCATATGGTGAGAGTACGGATCTGCCGAACTCTAAGAACCTGATTTGGTCTCCAGCGGGGCAGGCACAAAGTATGTGCTCTGCTGTTTCATCATTTCCCAAACAGCGGCGACACAAACTGTCTTCCGACAGTTTGGCAAAGCCTAAAGCGATGCCAATGACAGGTTCTGGTCCAATGAGGCTGCTTGCAACACCCTCCTTTGCAAGGGAGCCAGCAGTCTTATTGTCTTCCAGGCCAGTATAGCCAGGAATCCAGACCAGAGACAATATGCTACCAATTTAGACGTTGCTTGGTACGAGCCAAGAGCTTCCAACGTCGCTTGACTGTTCGAGAATATTTTATTGACTTTTGTATTGAGGTTGTATTCTTCCATACATAATTCAGTTGCATAAATTTCAACATATTACTTACTCTGTTTCGTACTCAATACTAACTCTTTACTTTGAATTCAATTAAAAAAGAATGTCCTAGTCAGCCAACCCTCTACAGAAAAACTCGCATAACACAAGTCCCAATAATGGTCGAGTTTCACCTTATTTGAAAGGTCTTTCAATTTTGTTCTCAACCATATAAAATTTTTGACTCTACAACTGTAAGCAGTGTCAGATATCTTTTATGTTTGTATTCAATTTTGAATCAGACAGTGAAACTGAAGAGAAAAAAATTAACCTTTGTTTGACGGTGGTTGACAAAGATTCATGGTGAATTTCATTAGTTCGGACTTCCATTGTCTCATATAATTCTACTATGAAAGAACATTCTAGTTTTAAATCTAATTTTTTTATTTGTTCTTTCGTAGATTTCGAATCATAGTAGAATCATATGTTCATCAAATGTTCGAACTGAGTATCATTAATTTGCATAGAATGGTATAAAAAAAGTTTTTGTTTTCTGCCTTACGTTTTGAAGAGTATTAGGTATCAGTAGCCTTCAGCAACGTAAATTACCTACAATAGTTGGATGCATCTTATAGACTTCTGATTTTAACCATCCTCATAGAAAAAGTCTAATGGAGTCATATCGGTGATTCTGGGTGGCTATTTTGTAGAAATTGTCCTTCCAATGTATCAATCCTTGAAGTCATTATCAAGGAAATATCGCAGTGATAGTTTGCAATGAGTTCTTCTTGAAAAACTATCCCATTTCTCAATGGAGAATCTAGCTGGATGGCATTGTTAATGCTTGGCGTAACTTGATAATGCAACATACTGAAATATCCTCCACCAATAAGGTTTATTTAAAAAAAATGGCCCTAAAAAATGGTTACCAAACATTTTTGAACAAAAATTTAGTTTTTTGTTAATATGAGGGGGGGGAGGTGAAGTGACATATTGGGATTTCAAAAATTGACTCAATCATTCAGATAAAAAAACATTCACCCGAGAAACATGTGCTTCGGAGAGAATCTCCCACAATCTTCTGTCGAAATCATCATTGTTTAATTCATGAATCATTTTCATTTTGTGAGGATGGAATTTTTGTCGAAGAAGAATTCTAAAAACGTGTGTATGTCTTACTTCTGATTCTTAGGTCAAGTTAGTTAAAGACTGCGAATTAATATCAAGACAACGTGGTCTAGAAATGCAACATCAATGCCTCCGTTATTGCCTATTCCTGAATGTCCATGTTGCCTGCTATTCCCGTTATCAGGTTACATGAATTCATCTAACAATTCTAATACATATTTATTTTTAAATTATGATAGAATTGACCGATAATTGATGAAAATCCATTAGATATAACCCATTCAAAAAACTCTTCAATGTGAGATTTTCATTTGAAAGTTTACAAAACCGCGACACGTGTTTTGCTATACAATAACATCTTCGGGGGTCACAATACCATACGTCACAATGTGACGATATGACTAGATCAGTATTGTGACGCTATTGTAAAACGAAAAATATGTCGCGATTTTATAAACTTTGAAGTGGAAATCTTACATTATATTTTTTTAACACGATATTTTTTTCTTATATTTCTGCCTGGATTATTCCTGTTGAAAACACAAGTAGTGTCTCTTGCAGATTTTTCATGCTATTTCAATCTGTCTTGAAGTGTATCGTTGACAAAACAAAAGACAATAATAAATGAAACAACTCGAATTCAAACGGAGCAAACATAAAAAGCTCCAATAATAAAACTAAGCTGACACTTGTGAACATTACAAACAGTGAAATTGTGTGCTCAGTTCACCTTCTATTTATTTTTTTTTGACTCTACTTGTTGAAATGTCAAAAATGTTACAAGGTTGGATACGGAATTGAAAATATTTTCAAATGAAGTGTCACTCAATTATATCCATTTGAAATTTTTGACATAAGGTAGATGTGGGAGGGAGAGGTTGACAATGGTTTGATTTTTTCGTAGAAATACGCGGCTCCTAAAAATTGAAGTCGAATGTTTATTCAATTTCAAATGACTTATTTTGAGTTCAATATTAAATGACTTATTTAGGTTAGCTCATTTTAGGGAGAAGGACATATTGAGAGCAGATAGTAAAAAATAAACACATAGAAAACCTTAGGATATTCCAATCAAATATCCGAAGTGTCGTTAAAAATATGAATGAACTAAAAGTGACTCTGCACGAATATGAAGATGAGTTCGATGTCATAATTCTCAGTGGAACATGGAAAATCTCTGACTTTTTTTCACTAGACTGGCTGGGTTACGACTTAATATACAACAAAGGCACAGTGAATCAAAATGACGGAGTACTGATATACATGAAAATCACTTCGAGTATTCCTATGAAGTGATCGATTTCGAAGAAATAAAAGTTATCGAACTGAAATTAAAATAAAATAATTATAATATTGTAATAACTGGCATATATAGGTCACCTTCTACGTGTCCACTCAATTTCAACCATAGTCTCGCCGAATACCTGGAAACAAGAGAAAATTGTAAATCTGATTTTAAAATAATAATGGGAGATATAAACATCGACATCTTGAATACTCGTGATATAAGCGAGGAATATATAAATATTCTAAGTAAATGGGGCTACATCTCGGCAATTAACATTATACTAGAATCGAAGGCAAAGCACGGTCTTGCCTGGATAATAATAATAATAATAATAAAAATATGTCTTTATTTATCACAATAATAAGTACAAATTAAATAAAATTCAAAGAAATGATGAATAGGCGGAGTTCAGCTATGAGAGCTGCTTTTAAACCCAACC
>WOGO01008239.1:0-10737 GCA_015342085.1 Leptinotarsa defecta
TAAAGAGTATGTTTCAATGTATATAAGAATTTACCTTTCGAGGTTTCGAGGAAAACAAACTATTACAGGCAACATCAGATTTGACCGAAATTCCTTTCTCAACTGTACGTAAAATACTCAAAAACAAACCTTTTGAACGCAAAACGCGATGTGATACAGGATTACCAAAACCTTTAGATGTTCATCTAATAAAATAATTGAAAAAACAATATAGGACTTTTACAAAAGCAATGAGATTCCTACAACAGAAATCATAAGGAAGAAATTGAATACCATATCGTGAGCTGCTATGACAAAACTCTTCAGAATTGGATAAAGAAACTAGGATTTACATTTAAAATAATAAACAAACGTCAAGTGGAATTGCGTAACAAACACTCAGAACAAATAACTAAATATAGACAAGAACAACGGCAAATTATGTATTTGGACGAAACTTGGTATGACACTCACGACACAGTTACGAAAGGGTGGACTGATGGTTCAAGAATGTGTACGCCAAACATGCCTACAAACAAAGGATCGCGACTAATCATTGTGCATTGCGAAGGATGGGTGCCGATTTTTTTTAAATTATGTGGAAAAAACTTGAGGACTGCAATGTTGCCTATCATAAGAACATGGAAGCTAATATTTTTGCGGTATGGTTTGAAAACACATTGATCCTGCTCCTGCTATGGAGCCATTTTCAAGAATGACTTGGAACTGTACTTTAATGACTCGAGGACAAGGTTGCAATCTCTCTTGCCCCCAAATCTCGTCACTAGCTCTATGCATGCTGTGCTCAGCTCTAAGTGCGGTTCAATCCGTACAATAGTAATCGTTTACTTGAACTATGCAGATGTCCCTAATTCAACAAAATATCAAAAGTTGAAAATGTTTTGGTTAAAGTAATTAATAGTCAATCAATGATTGTAAAAAAAACCCTTTCTATGTTTTTTTTAACGTTTGTCTCAACCCGGTGACAGATTTTAGCAAAATTCTCATGATTTCATTTCATACGATATATTCTTATGATTTATAGATCAATAAGCCAGGCACTGTTTTTCATAGCAGGCTACTTTTTTGACAATAAATTCTTGGAATTCATGGAAGAACTAAGCGTTGAAAAACGCAGAATGTTATATGTCACCTAGACGGTGCCTCCATTCACAATGTGATTGCTGTGCGGCAATATCTTGATAAAAAATTTCAATGGAGATGGATTGGAAAGAACAGTCGTTTTATTTGTTGGCCCCCTCGATCACCAGACCTGACTCCATTAGACTTTTTCCGCGGGGATATTTGAAAGAAAGTGTTTATAGAAATATACCACCAAATTTTAACGAATTGAAGGAGAGGATGAGACAAAAGTGTGGCAAAATAACACCAGGCCAATTGAGGAAGACCCGTTAGAATTTAGACGACGTTATGAAAAATATATAGAGCTTGAAGGAGGGTCAGTCAAAAATCATGATTTTGGAAATTATTCGTCATATAACTAGCATCCTGTATGAGATATTGGGCTGAAACTTGGAATCTAGATGTTTGAAATATGCCCAAATCGAATGGGCTGTCCACTTTTCCATTAAAAAAAACCTAATGCTCCTTCTCGAAATTCCGACCCATTTTGCAGGTCATAGTAAGCCTTGAAAATGGGAATAATTCATATCTGTCAACATATTTAGATAGAGCTCGTTAAATACCATAATATGAAATTACCATTTTTCAAAATCGGTTCACAGGTTTCAAAATAACAGGGTGTTGCGGTTTGAAATCGCACACTCTGTATAAAAGGATTTATACTAATCATTTCCTTCAAATCGATAAAATGATGACAAAATTGAAGGCTAGGCCACCAACACAGAATTTCACAATGATTAAATTGTCAGATAAAACCACGAGTCCTTGGGACGAGAATATTTCTTAGTCTCATGGAATCGCTAAATAACAAACAAAGTTTTTGTTGAAAAATGGAGATTAGTCGGTAACATTTGAAAATCTTGTGGTACTACTATTGATATAGTGTAAAAATTGAACTTTGGAAGCTTTCACAAATGCTATGTTGGTCAAACCGGGTAGTATCTTAAAACACGAGTTTCAGACCACATGAGAGACTTTAAGAAACCGAATATAAAAAAGCTCTCAGGTCTCTTTGAACATGAAAAAGAATATGGACACATTGATTTTGATCATCCAACTATTCTAGATGTTCAACCATATTTTTCCAAAAGACTTTTGAGCGAAATGATAGATATCCTCAAATGCGATAGTATTAACACTAGAAGAGATGGCCTTAATATTGCATATTTCAATTTGATGAGTAAAATACCCCTTTTTCTTTCTGCCACTGATTAAAAAACAGACACCACCTTATCAAAATCACAGATGAAGCCATTCGTTTGTTTCATATCGTTTTGTATTGGTGTTGTCTCGGACATTTCGGTTGTTTGCAATGTTTTCAATTTTTTTTTAATATGTATCTAATATATCTCATGGTTTTCAAAAAAGTAATATTATTAATACGAAAAAACTACTTTTTGGTGAGTAATTTAATTAAGAACTCATTATTTCTTGTGATATAAGTTTTGTGGCATGTATGTTTATGAAAATTCATTGTAACAGAGCCCTGAAGAAGAATTTAATTAAAAGAAAAAATGGATCGTTTTACCCAACCAACCTTTTTTCAGAACTATTGATAAAATTCACTAATCGATATAGGTACAAATGTTTTCTATACTTTACATCTGTATCTGAAGTATATTTCGAATGAAATATAGTTCAGATACAGATGTACATTCGAAATATATCTCAGATACACTATAATATAATAACGAGTATTATATTAATGCTTGAGTTGGATCAGCTCTTGTGGTTTTTTGTGGAGGTCTGTGGAGGTCTGAAGGTCTGTGGAAGTATAGAGGTCTGTGGAGGTCTATGGATGAGAAAACTCAAAACGGAGTTGGTTTCTGCTGGATGATGGTGGGAGTTTGCGTTGGGGGATCCGTTTGTGTGTGTTGGTTTCCTGTAGGCTTTCTGGAAGATTATTATACTCGTATATTTCAACTCCCAAATGAAACATTGATATTTCCTATATATTGAGCGAAGTGGTAGTCTGCGAAAGGCCGAGGTCCTGTGAGCAAGGCAAAATCTACTGCCTCGAATTCCCCTGCATACTCTCACAGACAGCTGCGATGTTTCCGGTAGATCTTCCGTTTCGTCAACGTACGGGTGTTGGTAGATCGTGGACTCATATTTATCCACTACATTGCGAATAGTCTCATCAATAGGTATACTAACAGGTTATAACTGTACCTCCAGTAACATTCATTTTGATAACTTGAATTCCATATTTCAATTTTACAAACAAAATCGCACTGAATGCATTCATATATTTCTTCTGTCTCCTCTATTTTTTGTATGTTGAGTCTCAAACCATTAAATTTTTCTGTTACTAGGTATACACCTATTGGAAATACGTGTATCATTATTATTATTATCATCATCTACTGTATTCAGCTTCGTAACATTATCTCTACCCACTAAGCGTTGAACCGAAAACAAAACTGGTCCTTGCAGTGAAAATGTTAGCACCAAACAATGAATGATGTTGCCGTCAAGGTCATAAATCTGTACACGAATTCATTGGTAATTATCTTGAGATGAAATAAGCCCACGCTTAGGAAAAAAGCAGTTTTCGTATAACACGCACGGTCATGTACGCCCTGCCTTGCCAAATTAAACATCTGAAGCAAACCTGAGAGTCGGCAGAGCTGTACAGGGTGTTCCATAAATATCAAACTTTCGCAGAACATTTACGTGATAAACAAGGTATGTGTGAGATATCATCGTAATTTTTTATTCGTTTGAAAAACCTATTGATGTGGAAAAACTTTACAACTTTTCAAAAGTTATTTGGTTGGTAGAAAACAAATTGTTAAAATGAATAGTACTGTCAGCCCACAAAAGGAAATTATATATGGTTTACCTCAGGGAACTGTGATTGGACCCATACTCTTCTCAATATGTATATTAACAGCCTACTAACTATATAAATCCATAGTTCAATTCACAGTTTACTGATGACACGGCCATACTTTTTTACACCAACAAAAATTGGAGTAGTTTCAAAACCAAATCATTACATTAAAAGATTGGTTCGATCACAAGTCACTCACGATTAACTTTGAAAAAACCGAGTTCCTGCCTTTCGCAAACTACAAAAGTCATTTGCCAAACTATGATACACAAATACTGAATGATCACAAAAAAAAACATAAATTTCACGAGCAGACCAAATTAAATACATGGGAGTTACAATAGATCCCTATCATAGGTGGAATGAACATATTAACCAGATCTCGAAATCGCTAAGATGTATACTACATAAATTTAAATACTTGAGATCTATCCTCGATATCAATTACCTCAAAATAATATACTACGCCTTAGTACCTTGAGAAAGCTGAAGTACTACAGAGAAAATACCTAAAATCAATACATAAAATCAGACTATTCTTCTGATCAAATCTTTATTGACTCGAAGCTACTCTATATCAGACAAATTTACATGTACAACTTAATTTTGTATATCTACAAAAACAAAATGACACTTCGACCAATTAGACAAGATTATAATACCCGCTTTAAATTAAAGGGTGATGTACAAGTGAACGCAACAAAAAATCAATTGGTCAACACTCATACAAATTCCATAGTGGAAAAATCTTCAACTTCTCACCAGACATGAACAAGACCTACATTTATAAATAAATAATATTAACTAACTCAAAAACATCTTCAAAAAGTATATATTTAATATTAATAGGAACATCATTCATAACATTCTTATAAAAAAATAAAGTCGAAAATAGTTATTCTAAGTTTAAAATCTGTTATTTTTTCCTTTTATACCGTTGCACATTTGCACTTCTCACTCAAATATACCTATCAAAGTACCGTAATTTAATGTTATATTTATGTTCATAATTATCTATTATATACTTCTAACTATTTTATGTATAAAGCACGCTATATTACAAATAATTGTATTGTTTCTCAATTCAGATAATTAATGCATTTCGTAATAGAATTACCACGTACAACTTCGGTTTCAGTGGGTTTCTCTGTCTTTGTTTGTACTGCATTTCTTATTGTCACTGTTTCAAATTATTGTAATATTTAATGTATTTATGTATGAATAAAGCTATTATTATTATTATGTGTGGAATATAACATCGTTCAAATGGCCGCCACGGCTTCTCTGGGTATATCGCATCAGAAACTTCCTATTTTCCATGACTCTGACGCATAAATCAGGCTGATTTTGATCGATGACATGGGTTATTAATGTTGGTTTTGAGAACCGCTGAGGTTTGTGGCTTATTTGCATACACCTACGAGATAAAAAAACCCCACAAGAAAAAGTCTAAAGGAGTCAAATCGCACAATCTAGGTGGCCAGTTCACATCACCTCCACGTGAGATCATCCAATTCAGAACGAAATAAGTTGATAATGATAGACTTACAGTGCTTGCCGTTGACAGTTGATGGCGATGATGGCGATGACGCCGCTGGCCCAAAATCCACACCAAACAGTTACTTTTTCTGGATGCTCTTGGATCTCATGTGTATTGATATCTTTCAAAATTCGACAATTTTGTTTGTTTACATAACCATTCATCCAGAAATAGGCCTCATCAGTGAAGATGGTTTTTCGAAAATTAGGGGCCGTTGCCAACTGCTCCAGACCCCATTCAGCGAACACACTTTGTTGAAACGTTTGGAGATTATAACCACGGCAAAACCCGGAAGGCAATCAAAACATTGACGCCAGCTGTGAAAGCCTACATTCCTATGCACTCCGTTGTCTATAGTCGTTTACCTTCAGTTCCTTGGTCAGTTGAATTGTGTACGAGTACAAGCCCGAGTCACTACGAAAAATTCGCCAAGTTGTGGTCTGCGAAAGGCCAGTTTTTGTAAGCGACGCGAACTCGACTGTCTCGGAATCTCCTGCACCCTCTCACAGACAGCGGCGATGTTTTCGGCAGATCTCGCGTTTCGTACACGTACTGGTGTTGGTCGCTCGTTTACTGAACCAGTGGACCCAAACAGAACACCCATTTGATAAAACAATGTTATTATTTTCACGTGTTGTTGAATGCTTTATCCGTCCTTAGTGATTTGAAAAACAGACTGAATAAATGACAACTAATTTGACAGATGTAGCTTCAATAAAATGACCGGTATCAATTGTTAAAGTTTGGAAGTTTGGAAGGGTCTATTCGACCCTTCGCCGCAACCCGCAAGGGTTTATTGTGGCTCACACGTATTCACACTCGACCAAATAAACCCGACTTCTTAACGAAGCCGATTAGTTTGTATGGTGAGTGGTCTTCCAAGTCAGATGGTGAGAGTACGGCTCTGCCGAACTCTAAAAACCTGATTCGGTACCCAGCGGGGCAGGCACAAAGTATATGCTCGTTAATGAGGTAAACGGATAGTCAAGGTGCAAGATTCCGACCTTGATACCCGCGACAACCTTCCCATATGAGGGTTTTTGCACGTCAGCTACATCTGACGATGCCTTAGATTCAACCGTGCAGGGCTTTTTCGCCTCTGGTTTTGGTGAATCATCACTTGAGCGCAAACGTTTGCTAACCTGCTCATGGGGGGTTTTTTCCTTCACCTGAGACATACCACCAATATGTCTTAGGCAGCCAGGAACTATTAATATTAATAGCATCGCTATCATTCCAGTAGGGAGAGTTTTTACTAAGGCAGTGGTATTTTGGTATTTTTTATGTCAATGTTGAGGCATGGCCTGTTTACGGATTATGTTCCAAGAGGAATGACCGGTTCCTACCATACTCTTCGGTGCTCACATAAACTATATTTCCTTTCTCAGTCTTGTAAACCTATACATGAAAGATTTAGAAATCAGATCCATTGACACATTTGACCTCAGGTCTGCGTGTTAGATTCGATATGTAGATGGCGGATTTGTTATATGGTTATGTGTTATATTCGGCATATGATGGTTAAGGCTTTCGCGGCCATCTTTTGAAACTGTTGTCGATACGGGTTTTTTCAGACCGTCGTTTATTGGAATTATTTCTTGACGTTTCGCCGACAACGAAACCAGAAATCTCATTCAACATGTATTCCATTTGATCTGATAAAAACTCTATAGTGTAGATCAAAAATTATAACTTCCTCTCTGTCTTGGACGCTCCCATCACAAAATGCAGCATTCTATTCGCGCACACACTATTTATTGAAAACCAAAATAGACTTAACAGTATCACAAAAGTAAAGTTCCGTTGAATTCCGTTAGTTATCTCATAGTCATCAACAACTATAATAAAACTATTGATCTGGATGAGTCCAAATCCACTTTTTGAAAGCCCAGTTTGCTACGGCAAACTCGTATTCCACATACACCTGGCAACAAACCATTTGGCATCTATTAAATTTCTAAGGTCTTTGACTGTGTGTAGCATGAAGGTTTGCTGGTCAAACGTCGATGCTATGACTTGTCGGATCATTTCTGTGTATGGCTCTCCGGCTTCCTGAAAGAACGTGTGACCGTCGATGGATATCTCTCGGATACTTATAACATCAACGCTGGTACTTCCTAGGGATCCATATTGTCTCCAACCCTCTTTCTATTATATATCAACGAGTTATTGAAAAAAATCGAGAATCCAATATATTGCTTTGCTGACAACAGCACACTTGTCTCGTCATTCCAGGACATCGGCAGCGGATGCACATCTTCACCGATAACAGGAGGTTGTAAATCTTAATGAAGACCTGGAAGTGATTTCGAATCGGGATGAAAGTAACCAGATCAACCAGGTCATTTCAATGCCATAAATACCCAGGCATCAGTTTTCCTCAAAAAGGCAAATGCCTCCGAACCGGATATAATGTCGGGATACACAATTCCGCTTTCTGTTTCAAAAAGTTTGCTGGGGGTTCAAATGGACACCAATATGTCTTGGCACAATCATGTCGCTGTAATTGCAAAGGATGCTTCTCAAAAGCTTGGAACACTGTTCCTGACTTGGCACATTTAATTCCACCAAGAGCGTTACATATCAAAAATACGTGATGGACTGTGATTTCTCATCGTTTTGAGGTTCAACTCAGTACACCTCGAACTTCACTGTTCAAGAACTCTTTCATTTGGAGAACTACGTGTATCTGAAATTAACTCTCTAAGAACGTTTTCCCAAATGGATTTAACTTCCAGCGATTCAAATTCATTTTGAATCGCTACTTTCGCAAAGGCACCGCTCTAAGAGCGCCGTAAGAATTTTCCTGTAGTGCTCGTGTTTTGTCCTTGAAAAAGTACATAATTACCAATTTCCACATTAGAAAACAGATTCAATATAGGGGAAAGATTCAATTCCATTTTGTCATTCAGTAAATTTTCAGAATCTTCAAATTTAATAATTTCCAAGCATTCCGAAAAGTTGAGTTTCAAACCTTTTTCTTCCAAATACGATGATACATCATTGTCGTCAGTAAACTCATGCTAGTCTGCCAAAAGATGGTTTGAATTCAGTCATTAGCACCCTACTTGTGTTCTTTCATTCCTTGGGAAAAGATTATTCCCGTTTGCCCAATATAAATTTTCTAGCAAGAACCACAAGCAAACTTATTTACTCCTAATATATCTGACTCTGAAGTTTTGTTCGATTGTTTTGAATAAATTTTCTGAAATTATTATTCATTCTGTAAGCCCCCACCAAGTAGTATGTCAGTGTCAGTATGGTTCAGTGAAAATGTCCTAACTAACCTAACCTAAAATATCACAAAATGTTACTTGCATACCTATGGATTTTCATCAAGCATCAGCCAACTACATCTTATACATTACATTGTAAACTTATTTCAGATGCAAAAATTGATGACGCATTTCTAAAGATTCATTGATCTTACAATATCGTACCGAACATACTTAGGTCAGACCTATAGATGACTGTCAAAGAGAATATATGAACATGAGAGAACTTTCGAAAACGTACATGAAAAAATAATTCTGGTAATGAGAACTTATAATGAAATGTTTCGTTTCAAAGTTCAACGAAGTTGAAACTAAGGTAATAAATGGGTCTGCCCAGAACATTCGAAGTAACCAATTCCGTCGTCATGAAGTAAATAACAATAAATTGTGTGATGTATAGTTTCATCAGTTTATTATCATTACATCTGTTCGTTTACTCGTATAAAGCAGCAACGTTATAAATTACTGAATTTAATTAAAATAATCGTTATCCTGTCGAATAAAATTATTTCTGCTTCGCTATAACGCACACGAAATGCCTTACTCGATTAATATAAATTCGATTACAGTGGATAAAACTGATTATTTAATTTTCCTATCATCTACATTTGTGAAATTATAAACGATTCAATTTACATTGACCCCGAGGGATTTTGCAACTTGGTGTTTTTTCAGCTTGCTAAGTTAATTAAAACATTATTTCTCAATCGAGACGTTACCGACAGAAGCGATTATTTTTTCTATTTACATTTATAGGAATGGAATTCGAGCCTACTTCGATTCAATAGATTGGTGCGAAAAAAGTCAAATGTTGAAAAGTATATGTAACAGAAAAATACAGTGTTCGGCATAATTTTCAATAGGTATTTTATATCATATTGATTTGTCAATTATAACTATCAAGTGATTTAGACGAAGACGGAAAATTGAACTCAAGTGAACCCGTTCATCTTTGTGGTTGAAAGTTCCTGCAAGACGTAGGAGTCTTTGTTTCATGATTTACAATAATGAAAGGAAGTGATCTCGACTGCATTTCTATTATTTTTTCAATATTAAAGTTGAAACTTTCTCTTGAAATGTTCTCAGTTCAATTGAATGGCAATTGCAGCATCGCTAATACAAATTCAATTATATGTAACGTAAATTGCTTATACCCACACTTATCTGATTTGTTAAAAGTTATTTTCACTTTCCACGATTGTTTTACTATTATATCGATTCATTCATAAGGCGAATTATGACACGGTATCATCGATTGTGCGGTCAAGCAATTGTTTTGCAGAGATTGTAGAAAGCAGATGGCATAGGTCAACGCATAGTTTATTCAACGCACGCTACCAGGACTTGAAAATTGCTAATTTCTCCTTGCCTAACTTTTCTATTAAATGTTAAATAAAAAAGAGAAATTGATCACAGCCGATAATCGGCTTTTGATGCCGTGTATCAGGCATGTGGCATTCCGAAGTACCCGAGAACAAGAAAAGTGCATTAGGTTATATGGATGTTTCCTCTCCTGTGATACCTACTGCATTTTATAGCGGCTTAGTAAATGTTTCTCTTGAAGGATTTCATACACGTGGGGAACACGCACCATCAGTTGGTGCATCATACGCTGAAAAAAAATATGATAAATACAAAATTCAGTTGTGCTTTTTTTTTAATTTTAATTTACACGCTTTTATTAGCTTCGCCTATATGCATGTATGTATGTTTGTTTGTTTGTTTGTAATAATAGGGGAGCCCAAGCGGGGATTTCGGAATTTACTAAAGCGCGGCAGATATACAGAGGGATACCTTGTACCCGGTAAAGTACCTCCACCTAATATGAGCCCCATATATAAGGCCGCCCGTGAAGGATAAAAGATCAAATTAGTAAAAAAAAATGATAATCAGAAATTCTCGAGCGCGTCAGATTAAGGTAGGGTGAGTTAATTACATGCTTAAAAGTGTATATTCCAGTAATC
>WOGO01008241.1:0-10736 GCA_015342085.1 Leptinotarsa defecta
AAATATATCAATTCACAATTCGAAAAAATCAATTTGAATAATGGAATATTAGAAATGTTTTTAATCTATAAATTTGACAAAAAACTCAGTTTCCATTCTCATTGAAGTATTCCGTAATCATGGATGACTCCACTATAAGTAAACTACTTGTGTTCGCGTCAATATAAACTTTTCTGGACTGAACACATCTCCATTCAAACCAAGCAAAAGTCCAAAAACAAACAACATTTAATTCAATCGTTGTTGTTCACGCCATATGTAGTGTTAATGCATTCAGTTAGTCTTCTGAAATTTGAATAAGTGAATAAAAAATATAAACTGAATTATTAATCATCAATAATTAATAATTAATTAATTCTGGTCCTAAAAGTGTGTGGCTGAAGCGAAAATTGATTACACTGACGACCATTAGGAATTTTGTTTCGTAGTGTATGATGGAGTTGGGAAGGGGATGCCACACAATAGTGTTGCCTGGGGCGCCCAAACTTCTTGCGCCGGCCCTGGTTCTTTTATGTAAAATTTTCTGAATTTTTGCTCGATTTGTTTAACTCCATGAATATAAAACGATCAGTTGAATGAATAAATAGGAAGGAAGACGTTCAAAACATTTTGTGGTTACATTTTCATAGTATCATTTCTCCCCGTCAGTTATCCTCGAAGGTCTGTGTTATAGGTGGGATTTTAGGTATCCCGAGATAAATGAGGCACTAAAATAGAATTTCATCGCCTCTCGATTGTTTCACATACTTACAAATGTATTCTATCATTGTCAACAAATGGTATATAATTATGTTAGGATTTAGTACTTTTATTTTTGGTTAATTGTAGGTATTAGGGAGATATTACATGAAGATTAATATTTATTCTGTGTTATAGATTATTTGAAAACAAAGTTTATGTTATTGGTCTATCGTTTTTGTAGAAAAACTGTCACTGTGAAATATTTATTCTGGAAAGATAAATTTCCCGGAATGTAAGTAAGTTGTTCCATACAGTGTTGCCTCTTTTATACTGGGATTGCTTGCTTCTCATATTTGCCAAAAAGTTGCTCAAATAGATTGGTGAATATCATGTTTCTTTAAGACAGAACTGTATCTTGATTGTTCAAATACGGATCTGGCACTTTTGCCAAAATAATTTGTCTTGTTTATCATCTTGTGTATCAAACTTTTGTGGAGAATGGATACGTTCATTGACAAATTTGTCTTCCTCGCCATAATATCATATTAAAGTTCATTTACAGGTTATTTTAACTATAGCAAGAAGAAGATTTGGTGGCAACATCCCAATCTTTAAACAGAAGAATGAAAAATCTATCATAACATCAATTTCTAATTGCCAATAAATATTTCAAATATGAAACTCATGGTCATGGGATATGTGAATTTTCCAAAGAAAGAAAGAAAGCAATCATTTCAAAATAGACACTTAACAAAGATATGTAGATCATGTAAAGGAGTAACTTTAAGACACCAACTGGAAGAAAAATCCCTCTCGAAACATCTACTTTTGTCATTTGTCTGAAGGTGGTTGACAATGATTCGTGATGAATTTCATTAGTTCGAACTTCCACTGGCTAATGTGATATAAATTGATTTGAAATCCCTGAAATAATCTGTGAAACATTAAACAAAATAGCTGACAAATAACAATAATATTAGGCAAAAAACTGAAATTACAATGAAATAAAATACAAGCAACAACCAAATAATAAAAAAATTGAAATATTAACACGAGATGAAAATTAAGAGATTATTAACAAGGATTAAAAATTAAAAATACAAAAATTCCAAGCCAAGTAACTTCACGACGTTTTGATTGTTAGTATCCACAAACGACTTCGGGTGATAACCTATCCCCTCTTTCTACTCTCCGCTCCATCGGTTTTAGCGGGAGCTGACCGTTTCCGGGAGTTGGTTGTATTCCACTTCATTAGAGGTTTCCATAAGTTGCGTACCTCTACGCTTGCTTGGCTAAATGCGTTGTATGTATGCGGCTTCTTTGAATTTTATCCTAAACCAGTGTTGCTCCTTGTGGATTTATGATTCATTATAAATCTTTGAAACTTTTTGGAAGACAATCTTTTTTTGAATATTTCAAAGAAGTAGCCATAACAGGATTGCCGATGGCTCTCTATCCAATTCAAGCTCTGAAGATTGAAAATCTATCATTTTGATCTAAATTCTTTGGTGAAAATTTTGTCCATCCTATCATTATTACCATTTCTACTGATAGGAGAATAATGAATTGAAAACCATTACAGTCTGCGTGGCCAATTTTCAATTATTTTTGAAAATTTCAATTGCAATTTTTTCCAAACTTCTGGTTGAAAGACTGATAGATTAGGGTACCTTCTGTTAAAAATAATTGAACCTTTCTGAAAATGATGCGCAATTTGCCTATCTTTCCATTTTGTAATTCTGGGGATAAAACTGTCTTTGGAAATTGAATTGTCATATTTTCTGATCAACAATTATTTCCTTCAGGAGTTGTAAATTTGAATTATTTGAATGGATATGGATGTATTTTTAAATTTTTCATGTTTAGTTGAATATATGGAATGGGGGAACAATTTCATATTTTTTTTTTCTTTTGGAAGGGTCAATTACAAATATAGACGCGGCTTCGCTCGTTTGTCACATCAAGTTTCAGACCATTTTAAACAAATAGTTACGATAATTTTTAATGAAACCAATACTTCAGGTTTTCAACTTCAAAACTGATGAAATTCAGTACAAACTTCGAACCCCTATTTTCTCCCTTGGGAGGGGGAAATTCCTGATTCCGTTACTTGATGCATATATTATACGCTATACAAAGGACATACCTGCATATTTCAAGATTCTAGGTTCAGTAGCTTCGGCTATACATTAATATGAGAGCGGGCAACAATGCAACATGATCATTAGGCCTAAAGATTAAGTGGGGAATGCGAAAAAATACCAGCGTAGTTCAAACAGAACTGACTGGGATCCAAATCGCCACAAAAGAAATAACCAGGAAAGACATTTCTGGCAAAAACATAACAACCTGCACTGATAGCAGAAAAGCCCTATTATCCAGACAACGTGTTACCTCAGGGCTAGTACTAGAGTGCCACTAAGATTCAGCCAAAGCTTCGGTGTATAATAACATTATTCTGAGGTAAAGGGCACAACAGGAGTAAAAATAATCGCATTGCCGACTCTTTAGTCAAGGAAGCGGCTGGACTAAGTATTTTAGCATCCAGTGATACCTACGGCCTGATGACATCGACAATCGCGGAACTAGCCAATCTTGACACCCACGCTCAATCCTTAAAGAGATGGTATGAAATCAAAGGATACAGTCTTACCAGGATCACCCTGGGCGACCCTGGGGAGCTGACGCCGGAGAAATATCTGGCAAAACCAGGAAAAACCCACGCTCAACAGTAGGATTTTTGAATAGCCATTGTCAACTAAGGAAGCACCTCCATATAATGGGGCTAGTGGACACACCTCTATGAAGGATGTGTGAACAGGAAGATGAAACTGTCAGGCATGCCTTATGTGAGTGTCCGGTGTTATCGTCAAAAAGAGAGTCTTGGCCTACAACTTCTTGGGAGGATGTACCATGGGTCCACATGTGGCCTAAGTGTACACTCACTTTCCCTACTCTACAGATACAGATACATAAAAACGGGCAACAGCTAGTAATTTAAATTTTGACTTTAAAAATAAAGATACTGAAAAAATGCCAACTGCACTAAGTAATGAAAAGCTTTGAGCTGTAAAGAAATTCGCAAAACTAACACAACCGTCAACGATGTCTGCCCTCACGCCTCTGCCCGCGTTCGGGTCGCATTCTCGACGATGGTGCTTCTTTACCCCCGCGCATCGTTTCTCTTCGTCTTACAGTAGACACGACGCGTAATGGCTTACTGCGATGCGTCAAGATGATCTTATAGTGATAACTTTTAAACGATTCGTCCAGATTACTTGACAGATATTCTAATTGTAAGAAAATTATCCATTTCAATTGTATTAAAGGCTCAGAATTTTGCATATAGTGGCTACCACATGAAAGGTAGAAGTTGAGTTCCATCTAAATCCGTTCAGTCGTTTAGGCGTGAAAGGATATAGATAGATGTGATTTTGTTCTCTCCTATTGAGTTCCACATTTTTCCTTGATGTAAAATATTGTTAAAGTATCACTTTTTATCTGATGTGTTTTCTGAAACGATATCAAAACTGCGTTGATTCTGTTCGTTTGTACACGGAAGAATTTCAAATAGACTTTTACACATGTTCCATCTATTTCACCCTCAACTAAGTTACCTATGATTAAGTATTGGATTAATTGAATCCCCCTCGTATAATCCTGGCTCCATTTGTTCTATACGAATTAATATGGCTCCATGTATTATCCATTGTTCCACGCAGAATGAGGTATGAGTTTCTAGTAATAAGTTTACTTGAACTGTGTAATTCTAGAACATTTCACGACGAACATGGATTTGAATCAGATCTGACATGGCGTAGGCAATTCAACAAAAGTGAAGAACGAACAAGCAAACATGCATTCACTGCACTCGAAACGAATGGATACTTATTATTGCGTACAGTAGATTAAGTATTATGGTTTGCACTATTCACTGAAAGTGACCGCTGTAAACAAGTCATGGTGAATGTGTACGTTGAGTTAGTCCTTTTGTGTGTCTGTGAAAAGTTGATGTGTGGTTTCTTGATTTCCTGAAAATATATTTTCTAGAAACCTGCAAAATTACAGTATGAAGTAAAGATTCGTTATTCGATAGTTGAAAAACCCCATTTATGTTTCCCGCTGAGACGATGAAGCCCAAACTTTGCAATGAACTTTTGATTTGAAGAATCCTGACTACTATTTTGAGAATAGATCGATTGTTTTATACATAGTAACCAACTCCCCCATACCGAACTTTTCTCGAATGACTTGAAAAATTCGACAGATCAATTAAAGAGCTAGTTTTGAATGAACCGTCGAAGACAACTAGAATAGCAAGTTTGAACTTGTCTGTGAGCTTTCAACATACTGAATACCACTCTGAAATAAGTTGAAAGGTTTCAGTGTTAACACATCACCTCTACTTCAAACAATTCAAACTGGAGAATCTGACTACCGGAAAATTATAAAACAACCCAATACCCACCAGCGAGTCTCTAGAGTCAAAACTAAAGTTGAAATTGTTTATTTTTCTGCATCTTCTGTTCCATAAACTACACGCCCAAAGGAAAGCAAGCAGGACTGTTCAGGAATGTTCTACAATGGCGTGGCATGTTTCGGGATATTCCAGAATGTTTTTATATGTTCTGGAATGTTCTGGACTATTCTAGAAACTTCCAGCTCTTCAGACAAAACAAGAACTTCCTTCTTGGATGGTTGAGAAAAATCTACAACAACATATAACTTCCTTAATCGTTCAACAATTTTTGGAAATTTTTCAGGATAATCTCAAACATTCCAGGCTATTCCCAAACATTCCAGAATTTTCCGAGGAATTTCGAAATGTTCTGAAATGCTGTCGAATTTTCTTAAATGTTCTGGATTTTTCTAAAAAATTCTAGAGGACAATATTTCAGCCCTTATATCTTTTAGTGCACGCAGTTCGGGTAGGAAGAGAAACATTTTCATAGATGGGAGATAGAGGGATGCCAAAACATATAATTCCCTTATTGCCTAATGATCGGGCGCCTAATGATCTGTCGAAATATTCCCTCAGGAAAATTGATATCCATCAATAAATTTTTTTCCTCAGTTTTTATATGTATCAAACCAGATTTTATGGCTCACCAGAAGGAAGGGAATTTTTTTCAATTATTCAATCAGTTAGTATTTTATATTCAAAATTTAATTTTTAAAATATTTCGAGAAGACATTATTTCAATACCTAACGACTTCTTTAGGAATTTTCTGTTGTGATGCGTTTGGCGAGAAATTAATTTATTCCAACCTTCAGGTGCATACTTTATAATGAAAAATTACAAAAATGTATGTTCTAAGCCATTAAAAATCCAATAAAACCATAAAAAATTATCACTATATCAAACGTGAGAGATGCTATCAGAAATAAACTTTGCTAATCGACAATTTCACCTAATGAGAGATATATTTTTATAAGTCTCTTCGACGCCTCCATATGATTCGGATTTCTTACGAAACTTCCTCCCCCCCGAAGTAGTTCTGTTCTTCAGACACATAATTTTCGGGTTACACTTTTGATTGAAATTGCTTCTCGAACCCATTTCGATCAATCTTTCGATACGACCGTTAGTTCCCGACGAATTTATCACTTCTATTATAATTATCAACAAACCAATACAAGTTTCGGCGAGTTCAATCAAAAGAACAACGTCTACTTTGATGACATTCTTAATTACTAATGGAAAAAATTTATCACCTCTCAATTAAACCATTTTAAATGATCTCGTGCATTCCTTTGTCCTTTTATAGAAATTTGTTATAGGAAATATTTATATTTCCATATCAGGGGACTCGGTGGTACTGTTGTCAATTTTAGGAACCGGATAACTATGCAATAAAATATTTTTTCATAATATATTCTTCAAATGTACCACACTCAGAATATTTTGTGACTTCAATAGTTGCGTTTATGTCATTTAGGGTTTTGAATTTGATTTTATTTCTCATTTCATTATTCAGGAAATTTGTAACATAAACAAATTAAAAATATTTCCAGCACTCTTATACTTTTTTAAACACTGAATACTAAAACAATTATTTCGCCTATTTAGTATTTAATTTAAAAATAACTCTTCAACTATTGATGTGATAGTGGAATTATCAGTATCATGGAAAAATAAAGCCTTTTGGCATTTACTTATACATCTTTATACAAAAAGATGTGGGAAACTCTCAAAAGAAGAAAGATTTTGAATTCAAAATGAACCTTTGTCCAAATATGTGTCTATTAAGCATATAAGATACTTCCAGAAACAAACTGGAAGAAAAATCTCGCACAAAACAACATTGAATTACACGAAAAAAAATCGAAACAGCTAATTACTTTCTTATAAACATTGAAATACATGAAACAAAAACACTTTTCCTATTCAATATTTATTCCAAATATTCGTTATGGACTTGAATCAGATAACACTCATTGGAACACTATACCATAAAATATATGAATGAGTTTCGACATACAATTTCACTCACATTAAATACTATTATCCTCAATGGCGGACTTAGAAAGTTTAGGAATGAGTCACTTGTCTTATCACCTCATCAGCATCGTTCTGAAGAAACAAATCAGTTAAGAAAAAATACACTTCATACAATTTTATGAACATATACCGATTTCAGGAAGCTAGGACTATTCCTGAACTGATTTTTTTTATCGAAATTCGATTTTTTTACCAATTTTGGCGAAATAACAGTGATGAGTGATGATACTATTTTTGGTGTGATTCAAAACAAAATACTTCACAGTTCGGACGTAAAAAACCTTACCCCCCAACTCTAGAGCGAACAAGATATTGGAGTCGGACAATATTTGCGATACCATTTTTAGTAATTTTTGATGAAAAATATCATCACTCTTTGCCGAAAAGGCTCTACCAACTTTTTTTAGGAAAGTGGAGCTTTATGAAAATATGTTGGATGGGATTGCCGATTCTATACCCAATAGTATTTTATATCTTAAAGTCGAAGAAGCCGACTGAGAAATTAACAGTTTGATATTCCTTCTGAAAGTTGATTTTTTTTTCAAAGCAGCTACATTTCATCCCAATGAATATTCAAAATGTTCATCATCCATTAACTGTAATAAATTTTATAAAATATGCACTGTTTCTGGGGTGATTCATTTGTAATTCTATTAATGAGATATATAATGGACTGCGATTAAGTAAGGATGACTATGGATTTCACAAATACCCTGATAGCGATCCAGACGTGAATTCTATGGATTCAGGTTTGTTTATTCACTGGTTTAGATGATTTGATCACCACTTTCCAATCAGTGTGTCATAATGAGAATATGTAAGTCTAGTTGAAAACTCATTTGGATTTGCCAATCATCCAAACTGATAGTTAGACAGACGTGGTCTCTCAGAAGGGCCTACTGGATCATCTGATATGACACCATCAGTTTTTTAAGTGATTACATGAGATCTAAAGTTTATTTTAGAAGTTACTTGCAACGAAGTTAAAACAGAAACATTTTATAATTATTTTATCGACTTTTTTGGGTAAACCTCACCTTAAACAATTCAAAAAATTCAAAATTGTGATGGAGAACTTTAAACACGTGTATAAAGGGTGAGCTTTTCAGTTTGTCGCGATAAGTTACTGCGTAAATTCAAAGCATTTTTCACAAAGAGAAATGTTCTATTCATCAGTAACTTATATTCAATGATTTTCTCTATCAAAAAAATACATCTAAGAAATTATACAGAACTTATTTTAACGTTTCGTAGGCGTGAATCTCCCTCCGTCTTCAGAATTGGACAAAATTTCAGTCCATACGCAGTTTTCCTTTGCTGATTTTTCGTTTTAGTAGCTTCTTCGACAAATGACAAAGGAGTTACTGGAATGTCATAATGATTTGTATAAATATTTCATTATTGTCAGTGAATGAATAATAAACAGTCGAACATTCTTTGGGATGGAATAGAGTGGTTTCGGAAAACAAGTATTATTCAAATTCTGATATGTTACGTTTTTGCAGATTAGGTAAGTCCGATTTTCAAAAGTAATAAAGTGTTGTATAAAGGATGGAAAACGAAATTTCACAAAACTTTTTCCATCAGAAAATTTAGTTTGCCTTTTTGGTGATGAATAAGACTTTCCAGCCTCTCCTTCCTGAAAGAAGGTTCCCTGCAAGTGGATATCTCTTGAATACTTTTATCATCAACCCTGGTGTTCCTCAGGGATCTATATTGTCGCCAACCTCATTTTTATTGTATATCAACAAATTATTTGATGAAAAACATTTCATTCCATTTGGATTCCAGGATATTGGCTGCAGATGTACATCTTCACTGGCAGCAGGTGGTTGAGGTTCTAGAAGTGATTTCGAATTGAAAGGAAGTAACCACAAAAACCCAAATGCACACCTCAGCAACTTTTAATGCTTTATAAAGCTCAGATCAGACCTTCTTTGGAGTATTGTTCTCATGTATGGAGCTCCACCCTTAAGCATACTCGAAAGCTGCTGAATTTCATCCAGAAAAGAGCCATACGCCTGACTGGAGATAGGAACATCACTAGAAAATCTAATACTTTGGAACATCGAAAAAAGGTTGGAGATTTGTCCCTCTTTTATAGATACCAAGAGCGGTAAATATCACAAATACGCGACAAACTGTGGCTGCTCAACGTTTTGAGGTTCAACTCATTACACCTCAAACTTCACTGTTCAAGAACTTTTTCATTTGGAGAACTGCGTATATAGAAAAAAAAAACGCCCTGATAATGTTTTTTTCAAATGAATATACACTTCAGCGATTCAAATCACGTGAATTGCTACTTTCGCACAGGCACCGCTCCTAGAGCGCTTCAAGGATAGTGCTTGTGTTTTTGTCCTTAAAAAAACTCACATTTCAGTCATATGAAATATTATGCAAGTGATGATTCATTCCATAAACTAATTGATTATATATTTACCTTACCTTTTGTTCTTTATTGAGGCACAACTTCATAATGGTTCAATTTTAATGTTGTCAATAAATATTTGTAATCTTTTGCAGATGTTGTCGCTGATTGTATTCACCAAAACAATCTAAAAACACGGGTAAGTCGTTTCACTGTTCTATACTTTCCTTCACCGCAAACAGGCTAATGACATAACGAATAATTTTTCTACACCCTGGTATTATCCTTTGAAACGTGCCGACTTTTATGTGGGTGTTGAGGCACGAATTAATGAAATCCGACTATTAATATTCACATATTGATGAGGCATTTGAGTTTTCCGTCTTTGTGGTGCTGAGATACACGAAATCCGCTTTCTCATCACAAATATCCAATGCTCGAATATATCCACATATGGGCTGGGTCATCCATCATTGCTAACATCCCCGGCATAGTTTACTCTACGTCGATCCATCAATAGAGAACATTAGCCTACACCGAGTCCAATTAGTTTCGAGTATCGACAGTGACAACCGATCGAATATCAACTATTGCGCAAGTTGTTGTCGATTATGCACTCGAGGAAGCCAGTCAATTAAGAAATGGGGATTCAGAAGTTGTATCTAGAAGATACTATCATTTTTCATCGGGAGTATTGACGATCTGAACTGTTTTGAATTGGAGTAGCGCCAACTTTCCAAGTCATGAAGTGTCTCGATTTCAACTCAAACAATTCGTACGTCTTTCTGACATTTTGATAGTTCTTCATAATTATTCGAATATGCTTTGGTTTTTAGCTTAAAATATAAGCAAACACAATTTGATAGTCCGAATTGGACTTTTATAAAAGCAAACCTGCCACGGCGCTAGACCTTCAAAATAATTTTGTTTCGCAAATCAACTACGGTCGTGTACTTGTGAAGCACTGTTTGGAACCTTTGGTGTAGTAATGAATATTACTGGAGTTTTTTCCCAACACCAAATCGTTATTTCATCACCCCGACACGTGTCTCGAGATTAAACTAATCATACTTGCATATAGGTCGTTCAAATACTTTCACTTATCCCTGCTTTCCATTTTCCGCTTCACTGGTTCCGTGGGAGATGACCGTTTTGGCGGGAGTTGGCCATTTTTCGCTTGA
>WOGO01008242.1:0-10734 GCA_015342085.1 Leptinotarsa defecta
GTGACTGGATTAAATATAAATCGATTCAATTCGTGAGGTTGCAGTTAATAGCTGGACTGTTACAAAGAAAACTCTTTGTTATATGTCAAGCTTTCGGTATATTTCACACCTTCGTCAGGACAACTACAATAATAAGATTATATCATCTTGTATAAATATGGAGAACTTACTAATGTGAGAGTAAAATATAAAGAGGTTCAAAAACAGATAGAAAAACATTAAATAATTACAATTGATAAAAATTTTTTGGCTGACAATGTCAAGTGGGAAAATTCTGAATGATGGTCGAATTACTAGATCTTTTATTTTCTTTATCATATTTCAGTAGGTACGCGTAAATTTTGCTGAGACTGTCAATATCAGTTCGTTTATTCATTGAATGTTCTTCGTTATTATTATGTATCATTTCCAAAAATATTCTTTTAGTTGTATTGGTTTCTCTATCTAAAATATTTGGATTTTCAAAATTCATTTTATTGACATTTTTATTGACATTTTATTTTCCATTGACAATATACCTGTTTTTTAAATTTCCGTTGCCCCTTTATATAGTCTTGTATAGTAATTTTGAGTTTCGTCGAGTATTATTGTATCTTCGAATGTGATAATGTGGGTGCTTTCTTTGTTAAGAGCATATACTGAAATCCAAAGTTTCCACTTTTTAGTTTAATCAATACTTTTGCTGAGGTGTTGTATTGACGTTATATCGAAAAAAGGGTTACAAGGTTTTTTTTTATATGGGCTGAGTTACGATAATTATTCGACAGAAATTTTCAATAGTAATTTCAACAGGGGCGCAATAAATCATTTTTCTTTCACGACCAATTGTCGACAATAATTAGAACTATTGTGCATAACTTTATGAATCAGTATAGATATAGATAATTGAGGTAGTGTGTAATATATTATGATATATGCATAATATAGGAAAATTCAACCTTCAGAACAGTTCTCATCATATACATTTTTACTCATTTCATATCACTTAGAATTAAGACATTGCATCAAAAATTCTCAATTCAAATCGAAATAATAAACCCTATCTCTAGTTTATGATCATTATTTACTACACATAAGGCAGTTTGCATGATTCAGTTTTCCACATGCACGTCCGAATATGAATAATTTATCGAGAAGCTTATTACAATACAAAATGGTATTCGCAGATCGAATTCATTCAACCAAAGTTTTTACATTTTAAAGGATTCGATTTCATTCATAATCACAAATAAATCACGTACTTAATTATTATATCATATGTCAAAATGTTTTCAGATTGAATTGAAAGTGAATCCATTTCCAAGTGGCTATATGACATACATTTTCCTCCAGCCTCATTCCGACGGAAAAACAATAAGCTGAAATTAATTTCATTTGGTCGGACTGACTACCGATAGACTGGTTGCGGAGTACTTGCTCCTCGCCAGTATCGAAAGGGTCTTTTCAGACGGAGTGAACCGTCCAGTGGCGTAGCTTAGGGGGGGCAAGGGATGCGACCTGCCCCGGGCGTCACTTTTTAGGGGGCGGCAAAATTTCGCAGTAAATAGTAAAATATATTTTGTAAATATTTGAACCATTGCATATTTTATCGCAACTAAAAATTCAGACCGATTGAAAAGAGCACGGAATTTTTCATTACTTATTCTGTGACGGATTCGGGAAATTCCATTTCTTTGAATGATATTTCGTAGCGAATGGTAACACCGTCTATACTGACTTGCGGGGATTTTCCATATTTTATTTTGTGCTTGGATTGTTTATGACTTATAATCAGCGAGAATAGCTTCTATTACATATTTATTAAGTTCAATATTGTTTATTACGCCCCTTTAAGAAAGTACGCGATGCTTTGACAATTCAAAGAAAATTTTATTCCCGGATCTTCAGTTGTTTAGTTCACACTGTTTCGTAACTGTGATTTTTGCCTTGTCCCTCGACTTTGTTAATTTATTTTTTGGGTATTGAATTACTTAAAGCAGAATATAATTAATTTAAGTGAAAATAGACTATCTTAAATACGTTTATGAATTATCGTTATGATGTTACTTAACTAAATATAACACTTACGAAGATGTTAAAATATTGAACACCATCAAATTTACCTGTTTCCCCTTCCCAACTAGGGTGAGGAAAACTATGATTTCCAAAAAAAAATAGTGAATTGGGAATGGTTTATAAACACAATTGAATTCGTAAAAGTCGAGTTTATCAGTTAACAAATTTGGCTATCTTGTCTATTGACCAAGAGGTGTGTGATGCTATATACATTGATGGTGCAATGAAAGACTTTGCTCTTGAAAAAAGTAGACGTTCAGATTCTTAATTGAAGTTAGAGGTTTCGTTTTTAATTCTAACAAGTACCTACCTATATTATTCTTCAAAAAGATATAAATATTACTCAATAGTATCGTCCTAGTTCTAATTAAAAACTAATTTTCGTTTTATATTCAATTCGCTAATTATTTAATCATGTCGAATAAATAATACCTATGTACCTGTTATATTAATGGTTGAAGTGAGAATTTTTGTATTAATAAACGTGATTGTAAATCAAATAAACTTTTTTATTCAAATTGTAACTTATATAATGCAAAATAATGATGACTATTTTTGCCGAAAAGTTCTCTGGAATTATATAGAAATAAATTATATTTATAGCACACATTTGATTGAAATACCTAATTGAGAGGACGGCAAAATTGTCTTTCGCCCCGGGCAGCCGATAACCACGCTACGCCACTGGAACCATCTGAATAACTTCATCTTACTGCACAGCATTAGCTGAGTCAGTTGTTGTTTTTCCGTCGGGTATCTGCGTATCTGCCACACATACCTACAAAATCGTAGGTTCGCATGAGCGGCAAAGGGTAAGGTGTTTTCGCCTGAACTTGAACATATCATATGCACCTTTCTGAAATATGTTTATCATTCTGACTCCCACCCCGGAGAATGTGTTTGTGAAGTTGTTTGCGGACTTTGTCTGCAGGTGGCGCAGTGGTACATCCTACTGAATCAACTACAGTTGAAATTAATTTTGTATGTTCGGGATATCCAGAAAACTGTTGAAATTTGATTTCTTTCTATGTATATCATGTGTATACCCGACTAGTCAAGTTTCGGATTAGTGAGCATTTATTAGTGAAAATGTCTAGTTGATATCAACATTTTCGATATTCTTCGAGTGGCAAATTATCTACAAAAGCTTCTGGGTTGATTCCTCGTATATCGCTCACCTCAATTTGCAGAAGGCATTAAAAGTAATTTTTTCTTGAAATCCGGCTTCTTTTGTGACGTGAAAATTTTCACTGGACCAACAACGACAATTTTCTGAAAATTCCTTCTCTCTAAAATTTCAATTCATCAGTCCAAATAATTTCATTTAAAAAAAATGAATCTTCTTGAATGCGAATCAACAACATTTCACAAAATTCAACTCTCTGTTGAGGGTCTCGAGGCTTCATTACTTGATTTCTAGTGAATTTGAAATCATGTATTTTATGTCTTCGCAAGATTTTTTGCACCGATGAATATTTCATAACCAAATCTTCTTCAGCACTTCTCATCGATGACTCAGGAAATGCGTGAAAAAATACTAAGACATCAATCTGGTTGTCTTCAGAATTGAAATTTATTGAAATCGTTCTGGATTCGTATAAATTTCTTGAGGTTAATTTGCCATAGACTCAGATACCTTTCCTTGAACTTTCTACATCTCCCATTGATAATTTCATCACACTGTACAAAAATAATAAACAAATTCCAAAAATATCGTTTAAATAATTTTGTTTCATTGTTTTGAAAGTATTTGAAATTTCTAAAGTGACAAAAATGTCATTATTATTAGGAGAATATCACAATGTTGCTGTTGAATAGTAATCATGGCCGGCTTACAAAATACCGAATGGGAATACCATTCTGAAGGGACATTTACACAAATAAATGCTCATAATTCCAAAACTTGGCTAGTTAGATATACGCATGATAGACATAGAAAGAAATCAAATTTCAGCTTTCTGAATTTATAATAATAAACAGGATGTCCCACTTGAAATAATCAACTTTCAGTCACTTTTTCAAGCAAGCAAAAAAACTGTATTTTTTCACCACCCTGTTTTGAAGTAAAGCATATTACACTGAAATGTAAAAAACCTTCAAATATCACCTAACTCCAAACTAAATTTCGGTATCATAGTATTTCTCAACTCAAAGATATAATCCTTTTTAGAGGTCATGATTTCCGAAGAAAAATAATGAAACTAATTCATATTTCGAAAACGGTAACAGCTAGGTATAGGGAAATATCAAAAAATTGTCAGGTAATTATTGTAGATTCCAAAAATAATATATACAGAATGTTCCATTTGAAAAATCAAAGTTGCCAAAAATTACATATACAGGGTGTCCCATTTGAAAAATCAAAGTTGCTACTACTTTCTAATGGAAGTGGCAACATCGCATTTTGGAACATATTTCAATTGGTCAGAGAATGTCCGAATATGCTCTCCATTGAATTTTCAAAGTTATCCAGTGTCAGATAGATATAATTTTGAATTACCAGTGCTTTCCTGTCTAATTCGACGCAATGCCAAGCACGACGTAATAGGGAGGCTATTGAAATTTATAAGCATAAGACAGAAACAAGAGGGTATACCGATCAACAAAACGTGGTATCCACCTGTTCTTATCAATAAACCATAACTTATTAGTTCATATCTTGAAAACATTCAAATCAATTTTGATGAAACTGGGTAGAGCCTGCCCATTCCGAAGAGAAAATATCTAGAAAACCTATTATTATTATCAGCTCTGAGTTCAACCATTTTTCCACTAGCCGTGTAAGTTCCTTCCATCGAACGGCTCTTCTCCCATTTTAGCAATTAGACACAGCCGGTGAAAAAATTAATGGTCAAGTTTCAAATTGAGATAGTTGTCATCTGGAAACTGCTTCCATCCATAACCATATAGGTTCATAAAGGACAAAATTCTGGAAGGAGCATATAGAGACAAACACTAAAATTTTATTTTATTACATATTTCAAGAATACGGCACGCATTGGACCCGTTGTGGGTATATGCCTCGCTATTATTTGGTTTAGCAACAAATGGAAGGCGATGCGTCCCGCACGCGAAATGGCAGATGTATGGTCTCACGCAAAGGCAACTTGTTTCAGGATTTATTTTCATTTTTCTTGAAAATGGCCGTATATACATTCTGAAGTACACAATATCCTAAAGGTTTGAAAATTATACTATTGTTAAAAGTGTGTTGTTTGGATTCACTTCAGAGTATATTTCGAAAATTACTGTTTCGTTGCAAGTTGAATGAATTACGTACAGGACGACTTAGTTTTTGATTACCTACTGAAAATATTTCATATGTCTTTTTGATTGATTTGGAGTCTATTCCGGTAATCATCAGAACTTTGATATTTTGTTTTCGTAATATTTTCGTCTTTTAATGTCAAAATAACTACATATAAAGCTGCAGTGTTTAGAAGAAAAAAGTACTTGCATAATTTACACTCAACAATTATTTCTTGATTTTCTCAAATTCAACACTCAATATTCCATTCAAGAGGTAATTCCTTCTTGAAAAGCTATTTTTAAATTATGTGGTTGCACAGGTGAATATATACCTACCTATCGATTTCAAATTCATAATAAAAATAATTTCAATAACATCGAAAATTAAATTTCATAGTGAAAAAATTCGAGATAGGTTGTGGTGCTCAATCTTTTCAACAGTATGAAGGAAAGACATTTTTATAATGACAGTTCATTCAGGAAACTCAATTTTGATAATATAAGGATTGTTACAGGACACGAAAAGATAATTACTTTAAAGACCCCCTCAGAAAACTAATTGTTGAATGAAATATTCGGTGTTCTATTTCATAAAATTTTAAAAAATGTTCCAGGGTTCCGATTCATCTACTGATAGCAAAGAAATAGTCAAATTATCAGTCGACAATAAAAAACTATGTTTCAAAATACGTTCTTAACAAAACAAATGTTTTGAATGAGTTTGCAATAAAAATTGCTAGGGATGAAATAACTTTTGGGCCTAAAAAATCCTATATTTCCTGAAAGTAATTTTGGAGGCAATGAATATGATTCCTTGCATAAAAACATAGTTTTGACCCACCACGCTTCAATGCCTTGATATATAAAACTTTTATCCTGAGCATTTTTGTTGACTTCACTTCTTTATCTGAAATTTCTAATGGAAGCCCAATGTTGACACACACTGTATAATGTCTTGTATACATACACCAGAATAAAGTAATTCAGAGTTATTCATAATCAGCAAAACAATCGACTTCACTGCTTGAACGAATTTGATGGTATTTTCAGAGATGAACAAAAGCCAATTCTTGAATGGAACTTACGTATACCTGATAAAAATTTATATTGAAACTTGCAAATGAGATCATTTTTAATTTTCACTATGAAAGGCTCACAAAACCGCATCACGTGTTACGCTATATAATAGCTTTTTCGAGCAAAATTCGGTTAACTTGGAGTGGAGTGGAAAATTTCATATTCTAAAAACAATCACTATGATCTACAGTCCGATTAGATTATTAATAATAATTTAGTTCTAACTGCCGGTGGATACAATAAATTCATTAAATAATGGAACCAGGTACATACGGGTACAAAAGGTGAAAATACTAAGTCAATGGTGAGAATTATGTGAAAAACAAATCAATAAATTTACGAATATTACATTTCAATTATTCTAGGGCGACAAAGTATAACTGGTAAGAACATATTCAGTAACGAGAAGCAGCTCAAAATAATCGTCCATTGGATACCTACTGGAAATTTCTGTACCATACTTTCCAGATGGTCGAATGGTAAATGTCGCTCAGTGAAGAGGTGAATAGCATACGTTGAGTTTATTTTTTCATCTGAAAACTGTTTCTGATATTCTATGATACGTGCTATGTATGTTCTTCCAGTTTAACCTATGTAAAACATCGTGCATGAATCACAAGATAATTCATAAACTCCTGATCATGAATTTAAATGTTGTTGTTCAGATGATAAAGGAACTCACCCTCTGAAATTGAGTAATCTGCCGTTATCAGGAATCTCATTCCAAAAAACTTCAGAAACCCATTCATTTGTTATCACAGAAATACATTCATTTCAGGAAGTCTCAATCAAGGTAGAAATTACCTCAGAAATGAATCAATATTTAATTTAAATTTTACAAATATTTGGAAGGCTTCAACATCTTGAGCCATTATCAATATGGCTTTCGAAATCAAAGATCAACCTTCTATCGTATGTCACCCATATTTGGACTAACGCAATCGAGAAACATGGAAAATAGTTCTCATGTATGGAACTCCGCCTCCAAATATACCCTGAAGCTGCCGGATTCATCCAGAAAAGATACACTCGCCTGATTGGCGACCATCACTTTCAACCTTGATAGTCTGGAACATCGAAAAAAGTCTATAGATTCTTTCACGGGTAGTGTTCAAGTGACTGCACATTTGATTTCACCAAGAGCGGTTCGTATCAGAAATACGCGACGGACTGTGGCTGCTTATCTCTTTGAGGTTCAACTCAGTACATCCCGAACTTCACTGTATAAGAACTCTTCCATTTGGAGAACGGTATTTATGTGGAATAAACTTCCTGAGAACGTTTTTCTAAATGGATTTAATCTCCAGCCATTCAAATCCAATGTGAATCACCACTTTTGCACAGGCAGCGCTCTAGGAGCGCCTTAAGGATTTTCCTGTAGTGCTTGTGTTTTGTCCTTAAAAAAATGTTCAAAAAATTCAGTATTTGTAGAGATAGTGAAGCGTCCATTAAGAATAAGAAGTTCTCAAGTTTCAATATCAGTAAAAGCAATTCATAGAGTAGAGAGTCTGTCAAATAAACTATGAAGTCTGGTTTTTAGTTACATCTCTAATGAATTTATATGTATTATTGACTGAGTAGTAGACAGAAATCCTAATTGCTTCTCAGTTGCGATTACAATGAAAGCCTAAATATGAAAAAAAAATTAAACACATTCAAAATCAATATAGGTGAAAAATTTATATGGGTTTCAAAGATATCGTTCCCTTTTTTATTAATTGCTGACTGGTCTATAGATATAAAATCACTCATTTGCATTCACGTCTAACACTAATGGATTTTTTACGTACAGATTGGCCTCTCTTTCGAAAATAACATAAATTTCATTTATAATGTGACACCAGTTCACTCGAATAGTTTGATTTTATCAAAAATCATTTAAAAATATTTCGTGCATCAACCCATAGCCTTCACCCAAAAAATGGGAACAAGATGCATTATTTCTTCGCGTGACAATGTTTACAGTTTGGAGCGTGAACTGGCAATGTTGAAAATAGTGGAGTGACTGATAAGGTTTTCAAAATATTATTATTGATAAGAAGTGAAATGAAAAATGAGCTCCATAAAATATTCATTGATTTTTATAGACATAACATATTCATCATTCACCTTGAATGCACCATGGAAAATGATTTCAAGTCTTAATATTGCAGTTAATACAGTTGTTAATATTGATACCAGACAAACTGATTTTCATAAAATTGTAGATTATATTATTTCCTCCATGATTGTTTTCTAGTATTTTCAAAGCAATACTCAGAACACTGAGTGTATTTTTTTAATAATGCCATCATTTTTCAGTATTCGATGATGAATAACTTCATCTTTTTCAATCAGTATTGAATTAAGAACATTTTTATCCTAGAAATCTATAAATTTTATCAAATTTATATTTTGTTGGATTCGTAGGGTTTCAGAATTGACAGGAGTATTTGAAATGATTCATTAACATGAAAATTATTCAAGTGAGGAATTGAAAATTCATGGAAATTTTGAAGACACTCATAATCAAGGGATTATAGAATCACTACTTTCTTGATGATTGAAGAACAAATTCAAATTTTATAATCAGTAAAAATCCAGAACACGCATTTTTTCCAATCGCCGGAAATGCGATATTCTTCCCGACGCACGTTTCACTAACGGAGTTGGTGAAGCTGCAGAAAAGAAGGAATGCTTGTTTTGAATTTACCTACTATACCAGACGATAAGTGAAATTTTATATAAAAACTGTTTCATATAATACATTGTGTAACGTTCCTATGAAATATATCTAGTTTCGATGCCATAACGAATGCTTGGAGTACAAAAAATTATTTTCGTGTACCTACTTCAAGATTCGTATGGAAGGAATTGTTTCCAAAGAAATTTTTTGTTCGTGTCATAGAAATTGTTTCGTAAAGATTTTCTCTTCCAGTTTTGTATCTGAACGAAACGTATATGCAAGATTTATCATTTTTGAAAAAAAAATTATTTTTAAGTAAATTTATTCGTTTCTTCTTCCAGAAACTTCTCTTCCTTTTTGGAAGATGGAGAAGTTTAAACTTATCTTTCAAATTATCGTGAACGAAATACGTAAATACATTTAACAGTTATTTGGTTACATCGTCAGAAAAAAAAAATGGCGATTGGCAATATTGGACGAAATCTTTCCATTTGTTTGCTTGTATAAAAGATGGAAATTCAAAGCACAAAGATATTACATGAAGTAACTTTTAATAATGTTCCTGTGCACTGATTAGAGAAGATTAGAGAAGATTAGCATATTACCATAATCCTCAGAAGCGGTTTCTCTGTCGAAGGGTCAAAGTCCTTCGAATTGCAGCACAGTGCAAGCCCACAAATTCATAAGTCAAACATAACTGACCCGAACATCAATTTGTACTTTCCGTTTACATTGCTCTTAGGCCTTTCGCTACCCCAATGATTCAGTGAAATTCGACCTTTGCTCCTCACACACTAAGGATTTCCTTTCTAGTCTTTTCACTTCAGATTGGATGATGTAGTATTAATAATGATTTTTCCATTTCTTGGGATACGATATAGAATAGTAGATTTCTTCATATCACGAGTAAATAAAATATACGTTATCTGATAAACAAGAAGAGTTTTGGAGATCGCTTTTTACTCATTTCAAGTGAAAACATACAGTGCATTCCATTTAAAACAAGCCACCCTGAATAACTTCTGGTAGAATGATTCATAGGAAAAATAAAAAACACGTCAAAGATAGTATACAGGGGGACACATTTTGACATTTCATATTTGATCTAACTTTTTCTATCGCACTCCCAGAGCATGTCACCAATTTCTTTTAAATGGATTACCCTATATTGTTTCGCATTATTAGATGCTCCATGACGAAAAGATTTCAACAAAATATAAAATGTGTGGTCTGAAACTTATGGTTCGGGAGCTACAAATTATTTGAGTTGAAAACGAGCCACCCTGAATAGCTGAATAGTATACAGGGGGATACATTTTAACATATTCACATTTGATCTAACTTTTCCTATCGCGCCCCCAGAGCATTTTTATTAATGGATCAATTGTTTTGCATTATCAAATGTTCCATGATGAACAGATTTCAAAAAAGTAGAATACATTATGGCCTGAAACTCATACTTTGGAAGCAAACAATTATTTGAGTTGAAAACGAGCCACCCTGAATAAACTTCTGTATAGTCGAAGTAACTGATATAGTAATCTTAAAGGTGTCGGCGAAGTCAAAGGCCAAAAAAACCAATACAAATAAATTATGCCGCAACGAATTAGTCCACGTGGACTGAAGAATTGGCGGTTCGTATTGGATAATTTTTACTAACCGAGTTTTATGATTGGCTGAAGAGTCAT
>WOGO01008244.1:0-10734 GCA_015342085.1 Leptinotarsa defecta
AATTTAAAAAAAAATACTACAAGTATATGGTTGAAACGGTACAAAAGGATGTATAAAGAATAAAAATTTTGAATTGGAGAGATAGGAAATATATGGAAAGGAGAAGAGGTAGTTAATTAAGAAAGCCAAAGAAAGACAAAGGAATTACTTAATAGGTAGTTTACAACTTTATGCCCAAGGTCACTAATGCCATCTGAATAAATGTAGCGAGGTCGATAACTGGGTAGCTTTAAATATCGAAAATAAACCGTATAATAGGCTATACATATATAGGCACTATGCATAATTATAATAATAATTACTGAAACATATTACAACTTATTTACATCGACTAGGGTGTTGCAGCACACTTCCCACTGCTTTGACGGAATCATTGTTTCGCTTCGTCACGAAACACGAGCAACAATAACATAGAGCAATAACGTGTAATAAAGACTTCTAAGCAGCCGGGTGACGAATACCTCAATAGGGACAGACGTACGCACACGCGCCCCCTCGAGCGTCTATTTCCACCCCCGCCACAGTACACCACGTCAATCAACTCGGCTTAATTTAATGTATTGACCGGTCGTTTAATAATTCAGAGGCTGTTTGCCAGGTCTTCTTCCACCTCCGCATGGAAATTACTGTACGCAATTTGTTAATTGTGTGGGAAATAAAAAATCGAGCTCATTTCTTCCACCCGATTTGTCTTGTTTGTGTGTGGTGCTCAAAATAATTAAAAATTGTATACATTCACCTGAAATATCCGGAAAAAGATATTTTTTTGCCAGGCGCTTATAACCACGAAGCGAGCTGTGGAGACCGAGTCATATCGTGAATATTAAAAATAATTCATCAGAAGTGCTATCCTTTTTGTAAAACATATTCAAGCAACACTTTATTGTGAGATTTCACTGATCAGTTCACAAAACCGCAACACGTGTTTCGCTATACAATAGCTTCCTCAGGCATATTGATTAAGTCCACCACAGTTTACATAAACTGATTGAAAGTTTAAATAGTATGAAAGATACTCCTCCAGCTTGAATATTCGATATTCCACCCCCTGCAACACAGAACTCCTCATATTCCGGGCCATTTCTCCAACTTTAATCACATCTGTACCGATGCTTATAAAACAGAAGATGGCATGGGAGCACCTGTCATCAGTAAAAATGAGAGTAAATGTTACAAACTACCTTGCATTACCATCATCTACACTTGAGAGGTTTATTTCGTCGCACATGCAATTATACAGTGCTTTTCTTTAATATTCCCACCCTCTTTAGAACGGGTCAACCCAAAAAATTGAAATTTGGGTCAATGAAAATAATGCATGAATACTCCATTTTGAAGCGAAATTGACAGAAGAAACTTTCAAGATGGCGACTGAGCGCCATCTGGGAACAAAAATTGAATGGAAAGAGGGGCTTCGTGACATATCTTTTTGAAGCTCCTGACAATTGCTTCACAACCCTAGAATATAACGTCAATATCTTCAACTACTACAAAATGGCGGAACTTTTAATAATTGCCTGAATACATTGACATTTAACTACATAATATGAGGTAATAAGCTTGAGATCAGTTCAGAAGATGCTCAAAATGGTTGTCTTGAACTTCTTGACATATGAACAGCCTATCCGATATTTCACGCTGAATATTTTCTAACACAGTGAAGTCAATATCTCTACAAATATTTATTAATCTCTGTTGTATATCCAATATTGAGGCAGGTTCAGTTTCGTTCACCTTCTGCTTCAAATAGCCCCATAAAAGAGTCCAAAGGTGTCGAATCTGGTGAGAAGGCTGGCCATTCTGTAGAACCTCGACGGCCAATCCAAGGACCGAGAAAGTAGTATTCAAATAGTTTCTTACTTGTCTGGAGTAATGTGGTGGTGCTACAACTAGTTGGAATACAATATCCATATCGAATTCATTGGGATTCGCTTCGACGATGTCAGTGATGAGAGGGTCTACAGTAGTTTCCAGCATATTCAAATACAGTTCCCCTGGTAAATTTTGATCAATAAATAGAGGTCCTATAATATGATTTCCCAATATTCCCGCCCAAACGTTAATTTTTTCTGGATATTGGGTATGTGTTTCCCGGAAAACGTGAGGATTGGTGTCACACCAATAAAGGCAGTTTTGTCTGTGAACATTGCCGTTTAAAAAAAAGTACATTCGTGACTAAAACAAATATTGTGGAGAGAGATAGGATGCCTTGCAATGTTTCTCGTTATGATTTCCCAGAATTCTGTTCAAGGTCATCTTCAGTTAATTGGTGTACCATTTTAATTTTGTATGGATGATACCTATTCCTCTTCAAAAGTCGTCACACAGTAGAAGGAGACACCTCACCATTCGCGATGGAATATGTAGACTGTTCAAGATTTACTACACTAATAATGAAGGATCACCAATAAGACTTTGGTGAGGTAGTAATAAAATAATTCAACACATTTTCCCAGCAGTGACGTCGAAGATAATATAGTAGGGTTGATCTCCTGAAGAGATTTGACTCTCATTGATAAGAGCAGTTCAATAATAAGGGCAGTTCAAATATCTTATTCAGATGATTCAAATATATTCAAGACACTGTCAAAAGTTCACCATATCTTTCCTTAAAAGTTACATTATATAGTTACAAATTGAATCACTGAATATAAAGTTTAGGTAAGCGTGGTGATTGGTTGAACTGTAGCAGTTTCACTCTTAGTGTGAAATATAGTTGAAAGATGAAACTACTTTGAGAAGATCACCGCAGATTTTGAAAATAATAAGGAGTGGGGGCTGTCAGAGCGTGTGGTCTTACTGTTAAATAGAAGTTCAAAGGAAATAGTACACTTACTACCTACATCAACAATAAAAACATTGATGATCATATTCTTGGTTATTCCTTCATATCTGGAATGAACAAAAACATATTTTCTATCAAGAAAAATATGCCAAAATCGAAGACTATTCCCGTCGATAGGATTCCATGGATCACGTTTAGTGGGAATATATCGTAGAATTTACACTTTGGGGAGCATCACCCGAATGTTTCTTTCTCAGCTCGAGATAATCTAGATATTGCAGATAAAATTGTTATATACAATATATTCATTTTTAAACAGAAACAGAGATTCATAGAATTTGTACAAGCAAAGTTGTTTTTTGAACAATCTTTAATACTTCGTAAAGTTTGCCCTACATTGTCTGAAGGGTAATTATGCATATCTGTCCATAAGTACCTTTGAAACGTATTTTTCGCTGATAGTATTCGTATTCGCGAACGTCTATCTACAAACCTCTGGTGAAGTTGAGGCCGCGACTCAAACCATCAAGGCGAAGAGCGAGGCGAAGCGGTGACGTGCAGACGAAGAACGGGTTTGGTTCACTAGGCAATCGGAGGTCGTTGATACTATGGCCGTGGCCGCCACTTCTTTCGTCTTCTTCTTCTGGCGTCGCTCTCGTTTGCTCTTGTTGCGCAACTCGCGCTTTTTTCTTCTTCCGACATAAGTCGTTTGCTCGAGCAGAAATAACGAGTGGGCTTTTACAAGGTGTTCACCAAAGGCGAAGTGGCCATTTTTCTGTTTTGTACTCACTGCCGGCACTGTTTGACCATCTGTGGTACTCACAATTAATGAATAAAACGACCAACGAGGCTTCAGTTTTGAGGAAACGAGATATTAAAATTGCATATAGAACAAGTAATACGTTGGGAAAGTTAGTTGAAAATAATAAAGACAAAACATCCAAATTCGAAAAATCAGGAGTATATAAATTGAAGTGTGCAAGATATATATTGGTCAAACTGGCAGAACATTTAGGAATCGAATCCAGGAACATCATGTTATTCACCAAATGCAGATAACAATGCATTTGCTGAATACCATGATCTATATGTAAGTAGTCTTGAAGCAATAGGAATAAACATTGTAGATACTGACACTAGAAAGTTCATGGAGTTACACAGTTTGAAATATTTGTTCATTCTTAAGTATCCCTTTTTTCCTTCCTACTTATTTGGGTCCAACCCATGTTACACATTCATTTACAAAACACAACAATGTTATGCTGTCTTTAATAATCAACATTTTTGTAGTTTTTATATTTCATACTCTTTTTTTTCTTATATATTTTGGATATTATTTCCACTTCTTTATTAATTGATCCTCTCTAGGTTTCATATCTGTTAAAACTTTTCAGAAAAATGAAACTAAATGAACAAAACTTTCCACTGTTTATCTCTGATATTTCACTAAATATCAACATAATTACACAGACTGAAATCTCAACATTTGTTTATTTTTTTTGGCCAATTAATAATTTCATCAAATTGCTTCAGCACCAATCAGTCGTATTAACTGTAATTTGAAAAAATGATATGCCTGTCTTATGATAGGTACGGATTCCATCACATATATCCCAGTCTCTTCTAAAGATGGACCGAAAAAATATCGAAAGCTCATTCCCTCAGTTCTAGGTATTTCCTGGCACTCCCCTGTACAAGCTTCTATCCGATCCACTACCGGAGTTTGCGTAACATTTTCTTTGGACTCTTGAGGTCCCGTACAGGATGCACCTTCCTTGAATAAAATATTGGGACACGTTTGTATACCCTGATCAAGTTTTTTCGATGAGCTTCCGAAATATTTCAGAACCAAATACACCAAATCACTGCAAGAGTCAGTATCTTCTAAGACTTTTCGACATTCCGCGGAACATTTATCTGCCTTGGGCTTTTGCAAGTAGTCTTCATCTATGCTAGTTCCTTTATCAATTCCCTTAACAATTACCTTGGCAGATTTGTCGGATCGTTTTCGCTGTAGTATATTTTTGAACATTATGTTAAAAAGGATTGTGCAATATTTTGGATTTTGTCATGGTTTTTGCTTTTATGATGGGGGTGCTAATGAAATCATAGCCATTTTAATGACTATTTCTATTGGGATGCCATCGATAATATGATGACTGATTGAATGTATTTATACGTCAGTGTCATTTGAAAATAATGACAAGTGATTTGTATGAAGTAGCGATTCCACAATAACAACAATAACACTGAACAAATACTTCTCATTCATAAACGAATAAATTTCCATCGGGGTTACTATATAGGTGGGGTTGTGAAATAGATTTGACTTTAGACGAGCGGGTACCTGAAGAAGAGGGAAGGTGTGATTGCAAACAGGGTTGGCATCGGTGTCATAGTGACAGCAATTTTGACGATACTGATACTGAATTTCAATTCCAAACTTAAAAATTAAAGAAGAAGGTAATACAAATCATGAATATATGAAATAATAACAAAAATGAATTAGCGCCCCGGGGCGACTTGATTGATTCCATTGGCGCATTTGCTTTTTCAGCTGCAGGAAAACCCGGAGAAACACACAGCATCTGAAGATCTTGATCTTCCAATATCCACTCTTTTGTGGAGCCTCTCCAGAGGCTCCAATAAATTCAAGACATCGCCAGAACACTTAGTGACACGAATTAAACCAGTCCGTAATAATGACCAGATTCAACGCCAGAACCACAGTAAATAATGGTTGCATGACGATTACAATAGTGGTCTGCTAGATTGAAGTTGAAGTGTTCATCTATTTCGAACCTTGGTAAGAGTTTGGTGCTTCCGTCAGAGGTTGAGTCATGTTTGAAGATCATCAATGTTATTATTAGGTTGACTGGTGCCTCAGCTATACTTGTTTTCTTATAATAGTCAGTCAGTTTGGCGCATGTTTGGTAATACAGTTGATCATCACCCGTTAAAAGTTACATTTTCAGATGATTTAACAATAAGCTTTGCACGGAGTGGTTATCAGTCATTTTAGGAAACGCTAGTTGAATTTCCAGAAAATCACATACGTTTTTGCTACCTCTTGAACATTTACTGCAAAGTAAACAAATGAAGATTTTTCCAGCAAAAGATATACCCACTCATAGAAACGGACAAAACATTGGAAACAACCTAATATTTATGATAGGTATGTTTGTATTTATTCCATTTAAACAAAACTTATACGAGCTGGGAACTGTACATTTAACACATTAAATTCGTATTGGTTAGAACTTGCCTGTAGCGAAATAATCCATAAAACGATTACGAGAGACAAGTTTTACAATGTTTATTTGGAGATATTTTCACTAATTGAACAGAAAAGGTTTTGGTTTTCTACTCATCCATCTTTATACAAAAAATGTAGGAATCTTCCTAAGAAACGAAGGAATCAATCAATTTCAAAAAATTAACTCTATACAAAGATATGTATATCATGCAAAAGAGTAACTTTCAGACAAAAACTGGAAAAAAGCCCTCTGTAATCAGTTCGAAAAAGCCAAAACGTTCCAGTTCTACCTTTTAACATACATAATCATATTACATTTTTGACGACCGATTTGATTATCATGGTTTATTTGAATAATTCAAATTGATAACATATAATTGCAACTAGATTATAATCACACTTTAGTCATTAAATAATACGTTCAACTATTATAAGTTCACTGAACTATATCCATTCAGTATTCTTCAACTTCCGCTCGAATTCGATAAATTGTTATCGAATGTAAAATGGAGAATATATGATACTGAATGGATAAAATAATTGTGCGGTTACAATGTAAAATAGAACAAGAATCTAATTATATTGTCGGAGCAGGTATTAAAAAACTTTTTGAAATATACCTAAGTTTGGATTTTGTCCTCAATTTCTAATGATTATTGGATAAATTGAACTGATTTATGAAACAATCCCATGCATTTTAAAATCTTAATAGCCTTCTTATATGAAAATCGCTTGTTATTCCTGGCAGTTGAGGAAAAAAGTCCGTAGGTAATAGGTGTAGTTAAAGCATAAAACCCGGTTTCTACCTTCTCGCTAATATAAATATAAAAAATAAAAATAAATATAATAAATTGTTTGAGCGATCCTATGAGTCGTATTCAAAACTTCTTCTTTAATTGGCTTTATTATCTTCTTATCAAATTTTGGAAAATTATTTTCACGCCTGCTGCTTTGTTTCAATTATCCCAAAATCAACTCGACTAGGTTGAAAATACAAAAATAGGAGGGAAGTCTCAGTATAGTGTGTCCATACTTTTCAGCAATACTCTCGAAGGCATACACTTTTTCAAATGTTTTTGTCTGCGAAACTTCAAGTAATTGGTTTTTGGTAATCTACAAAATTCAAATTGTTAGCCATAAAAAAACTTTGTATTTCATCTTTTCTCGAATTTCAATTCGGTACTTTGATAAGCTGTCGCGAATGATAGGAAGCCTTGTCCAAATTTGGGATCAATGTGTTTTCAAACGATTCCTCGAAAATATTCTTATGATGAAAATGTTCTTATGATAGTCAACATTGAGTCCTCAAGTTTTTTTCCACATAATTTCAAAGAATTTGGAACCCAACCTTTACTTCATCTGCAATTCACAATGATTAGTCCTTTGATGATTCTTTGTTTTCAGGCATGTTAGGCGTACACATTCTCGAACCATCGCACCACTCTTTCGTAACTGTGTCGTGAGTGTCATCATACCAAATTTCGTCCGAATAGAAAATTTGCCGTTCTTCTTGTCTATATTTAGTTATTTGTTCTAAGTATTTGTTACGCAGTTTTGTCACAGCAGCTCACGTAATGACCGGAACTATTCAATTTCTTCCTTATGATTTCAGTTGTAGAAATCTCATTGCTTTTGTAACAGTCGTAAATTTTTTTTTTCAATTAGATGAACATCTAAAGGTTCTGGTAATCTTGTATCATATCGCGTCTTGCGTTCATAAGGTTTGTTTTTGACTATTTTACGTACAGTTGAGAAAGGAATTTCGGTCAAATCTGATATTGCTTGTAATAGTTTGTTTCCCTCGACATCAAACTTGAGATGTAGATTCTTATATACATTGAAATACACTCTCTGTGTTTCAATCTTCAAACGCATCCGAATCTTATTCATTGGTATCTCTATTTGGCATTGTTCACCATCGCTATTGGAATCACTACACCGGAAAAAGTCTTCGTTGTTATCACACTTGTTATTACTATTAGTACTTGTCCAAGGACGCCACATTTTGTACAGATAACAAAAATTTTAATTAATTATAAATGCACCAATATCGAATTTCAACACTCAAATCGCGATCCTGGCATTCTATTCGTCACCGTAATATGACTTCAAATTTAATTTTATGACTCTTCAGCCAATCATAAAACTCGGTTACTGAAAATCATCCAATACGAACCGCCAAGTCAACAGTCCGCATGGACTAGTTGGCAGCGGCTTTATTTCTCTGTATTACCTTTTTTGGCCTTTGAGATTGCCGACAGCTTTAACTATGCACAATACCGGACAATACTGGACAATACTGGACAGAATGAAATAGCTACATTGCATCAATTTCATTGCAAATACTGTTGCAATCTTCATAGAGGTCGGAACGGAAGGCATTCAAACCATTTCCGGACAACTCTGCGAATAATGACTCAGGCTGAAGATTCTCCTCCTGTTCCAGAAGCTCAAGTCACGTAACATTCGAGGAAGAAATAGTCACGCCCCTTTCATTTGTCGGATCGATGGCTTCCATCCAGAGCGCCGTGGAATTGCCGAACTCGTGGCCAACGCAATGCCAGTTGTAGTCGTCGCGACGCTGGCGTCCGGATAGTCGCTTCGAGCCGAAAGTTTGGATTAACGCGTCGCCGAAGACGTGCTCTTCTGGACCGCTGATTTGAAAATGCGATTAAAATTCATTCCGAGGATTTTTCAGTGACGGATCGAGGATTTTAGTATTTGTGTTTATGGTGGTTGGATTTATATGGGATGTGACATTTGGGGTGTTTTTCGGTAACAGCAAAAAACTTTTGGTGTCTGCAGCGAATGAGTTGTGAAACTCAGAAACTATATGGAATTTAGTTATTCGTAATTGATCTTCAGGTAATTTATTTCGATATTCAAATCGTTCATACAAGTGTAAACTTCTTTAGCTCTACATAAGATCATATTTTTTTTCCATTCCTTAATCGGCATTGGCCATTCAATCGTGTATTTATGCAGTGAATTTCAGTTGAAACGAACCAGCTTAATGAGTAAATCAATATTGATACTGTACAAAAATTGAAAGGTCTTTCAATTATGTATCCAATTTTGTAACATTTTTGACATTACAACAATGTCAGAAAAAAGTAGACTTATTATTTCGTGATTTAATTCAACTTCATTTACCTTGAAAACAATTCCACTATGTGAACTGTTCAAACTGGGTAATATTGAATGATACAAAAATAAAAGAAATACAAACTCACACGAGAAAATTTCTTGTATGAGTACAGAATATGGTCCTAAATTTTATCACTTAATTACTGCTGAAGTTGTTGATGTTTACATCAAAATTATTCTGAAATAGTGACTGCCAGCTCAGTTTTATTATCGATGTTTTTTATTTTTGTCCTGTTTGAACCAGAGTTATTTCGTTAATTATCTTTTGTTTTATAAAAAATGGTTGTTGCAGTTCAAAAACGGATTGGAATGGTGGGTTTTTACTACAAACATGTAAAATCTGCAAGGGACCCTGCTTGTATTTTCATGGAAGACAGGAGTGTTTGACATGAGTATGGATTGTTGACTGAAAATGGTAACGTCAATAACAGATTACGTGACTGTTGTAGGCCACCTTACGTTGATGGGGAGTCGTGAAAAAGTTTTAGAATTCTTAATCAACAAAGTGAAAATGATTCATGAATTGAAGGGAAATGATTTCCACAGGAGAGTTGAATTTAGTGCGATTCTTTCGGAATGTGTCAACCGTAATCAAGCTTTGTTGTACACCACGTGTTTCATGGATGAATGTACGTTTTATCTGGATATTGAAATAAATCGAGGAAATTTTTCAAATCATTCACATCCCAATATGGCACGCCAATTTTTTTAAGGACAAAACACAAGCACTGCAGAAAAATCCTTAAGGCGCTCTCAGAGCGGTGCCTGTGTGAAAGTAGCAATTCATATTAGATTTGAATCGCTGGAAATGAAAGAGTTCTTAACCAGTGATCTTCGAGGTGTACTGAGTTGTACCTCAAAATCATGAGCAGCCACAGTTCATCGCGTATTTCTGATATGTACTGCTCTTGGTGGAATGAAGTGTGCCAAGTCACTTGAACACCTCCCGAGAAAGTATCTATAGAAGAGAGACAAATCTTCAATCTTTCTTCTATGTTACAGGCTATCAAGGTTGCACGTGACATTCGCGTCTCCAATCAGGCGGATGGCTCTTTTCTGGATGGAATCCAGAAACTCAGAGTATGTTCGAGGGCAGAGCTCCATACATGAGAACAAAACTCTAGAGAAGGTCCGATCTGAGCTTTATAGAGCATCAAAAGTTACTGGGGTGTGTATACTTTTCTGGAACAGTGTTCCAAGCTTATGAGCGACATGATTATGCCAAGATATATTGGTGTCCATTTCAATCCTCAACAAACTTATCGAAGCAGAAAGCGGAATTGTCTGACCTGACATTATTATATCCGGTTCAGAGACATTTACCTTCTTAGAGAAAACCAATGCATGGATTTTTGTGGCATTGAATTGAACCTGGTTACTTTCACCCCAATTCGAAATCACTTCTAGATCCTCATTAAGACATGCAACCTCCTGCTGCTGGTGAAGATGTGCCTCCGTAGCCGATGTCCTGGAATCCAAATGGAATGACGAGGCAAGTGTGCTGTCGTCAGCAAAGCAATACATTGGATTCTTGGTTTTTTCCAAT
>WOGO01008245.1:0-10734 GCA_015342085.1 Leptinotarsa defecta
TCACTTGTTTCAGGGATTTCAAATCATTTTATATAGTAGACAACGGAAGTCCAAACTAGTGAAATTCATTCATTTTCGTATTATTCTTACAGAGCCATTCAACAACTTCATTAAAAAAATTCTGTTTAAGTCACTTGCAAATAACAAACCTGTGGAAAACCTTCCAGACTTGATAGAATATCCCACAGGTTTGTCAGTTGTGAAGAAGAAAAAACAAAGGACAACCCTGAGGTACGTCTTATGTAGCCACGAATCAGTCAAATCAAGAATTCCCTACTTTGACTTGATGTATCCTTTGCTCTAAGGAAGATTTCATGAATGTATGTGCTTCTTCTGTAAAACTGAGGTTCTCAACAAGGATTGGTAGGAGATTTTTAGGGTTCATTAAAAATATAGTTGCTTTTTATATAATATTGAATTGTATGTAAGCTTAGAAAAAATGCACAGATTCGTTCTGTTTCATACCACATAATTACGAATCATAAGTTACATTCCTTATTATAAAAAAACATTGAAACAAAAACTATATGTTGAAAAAACAGTTTATGATTATATAACACAGAATTTTTTATCTGTTTCCCAAACTCACCTCTATTATAATTAACATCCATCGATCTCGTCTTAAGACTATTTGAAATGGGTTCTCGATGTGGAGGCACTACAGGTTGTTCATTACTGATTGGCAGCGTGTCTGCTCTTGTTTTCATGACCGGATGGAGGATCTCCGTATACTCGTCCTCGTCTTCTTCGACAGGCGAGGGTGGCAACGGAGGAAAGTCATGTTGCAACACCTCCACGCGAACGGGAAAGTCCGCAGACGTGGAGGTCGGTAAAGGTCGAGGTTCGCGATGGGCGATGAGCATCTCTTTGGCACTTTCTGATTTTTGGATGCCATTTCGCTTGGGAAACGGATTACCAGCTAAAAAAATAGTACACCATTTAAATAATAAAAGTTAATGATAGATAAAACAATAGAAAACTAATAACATACACAAATAAAATATGATTTATTAAATGAAGCAAATAATGCAATACTAACATCGAACATATTCCAGAATTCTTACGAAGGGAGAACGTAATAATCACTCCAAAGTAAAAAATATAAAACATGTTCATCTGCAATGCTTTGGTGCTAGGAACTGCACTCTGAAAAGTACGAAGTCAAACAAGTAACGATTTTTCGGAGATATTTAAAATTTAAATAAATCAGTGGGACACTAACAAAGGGATGAACCAAACAAACTTGATTATTTGAAGAAATCAAAAACAAATATTGAACAAAATATTAATTTCAGAGATGATCGGGAAAATATTTGGAAAAATGATAAGAAATCGTTAACAGCTACCTCTGCTACATAATTTTCCATCATCTCTTATGGGGGCTTTGAAAATAGTGTAACATTTCTGTCGTGAAGTCTCAGTTAATAACCACAAGAAAAGGAGCATAATAATTATCCAAAACGTGTTCTGACCGAGTACTTGTAAAAAACCAGATCCAAAAAACGTCATGCTAAACAGATGATATGACTACATTCATCTTGATAGGTAGATTTCTCATCGAAATATTCTTTATATCGGACCTCACAAACCATACCGCTTGTTTATCAAATCTGAGAATAAAGCACAAATTTCTTCATCTGATTTTATGAAGCAAAGTTCATTACTTTTGAAATTAACATTTATCATTGTTATGAATTAGTTCATATGAAATAATTTAATTTTAAGCCAGTCACCCACGCGCTTTATTATAAAGCCATACATGAATAAAAATCTAGTAGATGGTAGAAAAATTGGCCTCATTTCCATAATCATTAATAATAAATCAGATTTCCTGTAGGAACTATTTGAACAGAATACATTTTCACCTGAAATGATTAATTTTAAAAATATATACTATCCCTCCGATTATCAACTGAACCAACCGCCACTGTTTTATGGTCCAACTTACTTCCCGTAAACAAACAAAGTTATGCTGCCTTCAAGATAAGGATGCAAAAGGCTATTCTATTGTCTTTTGTTACTCTTGTCTTGAAGTCCTTAAAATTAACTGTTCAACAAATCCTTCTTTTTCTTCTTCCCCCTAGTCATTATACTAGATTATGAAAGATTCATAAAGTAGCTATAATATTTTGAAGTTTAAACTAATGATGAAAAGTATTAGATGACAAATTAGTGATCTTCATGATTCAACAATCCATTAGTTGTGTGGTGTAAATTGGACTCGAGAGTGGGGGACAGGCGGTAGCTTAGATTAGGTAAAAGAGGTCTAAGGGCGGTAGATTGGGAAGCTGGAATCCAACGCTAACTTCACGCAAGTCCGAATTTGTGTGGCACGATAGAAAATTAGCTGAAAATAATATATTCATTTTATCCTTACTTGTGATTAATTAATGAGCTTTTACTTTTTCCTGGAAATGATACAAGTCTTTATATTATCTTCAAACAAAGCTTCGAATAGGAAATTTTCCGTTCCATGCTACTGTTAATGCTCAATATACTGCAAGAAAAAATTGTGCTTGTGACAAGTGTTTTAATGTAAATGTATGTGATGTATCAATAGATTACTTCGAATTTTCGTTACAGGAGTGTTCAACCCCGTCGGAAACTTGGAAATAGTAAGACTGGACCACAACCAGATAACAACCATTGAACCCGAAACCTTTGCGAATCTATCTGTCCTAACAAGGATCTACTTCGACAACAACAAGCTAACCGAATGGCGAAGAGAATGGTTTGACGAATCTAACATCAGATTAGAGACCATAGAGTTTCATCGAAACAAAATTCAGTCCATTCCTCCTAAGGCATTCGCGAACATGAAAAAACTAAAGCATATCAACTTCGATTACAATGAAATCGACTCAATCGGATCAGGCGCTTTTGAAGGTTTGAGCGATCTGGACCAACTGAGACTGAACCACAATAGATTGAAGATCATCAAGGAAGATGCATTTCCTACTCAAATCAGGATCAGGAATCTCATAATAAATGCTAACCTACTCAACTTTTTACCGATGAAGATCTATACCAAGCTTTCAGTAGAGAAACTCATTATAGACTACAATCCATGGAAGTGTCCTTGCTATGATAGTTTACTCAGTTGGATGTATGTCACTAATGTTACCTTGATCAAGACCGAACACTGTGATATGAGTTCTGTGCCAGTTTGTGCTTTTCCCCAAAAACAGTCCCGGCTTCAGGATTGTCAGGAAGATATTGATGAGGAGCTCACTGAGCGGTTTATTGGGATACTCAGGAATTTACCTACTCCTTTGAGAGAATATTGTGCGCAGTTGGATTGAAGTACCTAGTTTGGCCATTCGAATCAGTAATCGATTCTTTTTCGTGAACTTCTATTGCGATAACGCCGTTTATATCTCTTGTTGGCCAACCATAATTTCAAGAAAAAGTCAAACTACATTGTATTTAATTACATTTAGTAACAATATTAGTTAATTTAAAAACTATTAACGAAAGAATAGTTGTCATGGAGTGTATTACGATGGCACTCTTGCTTCGGCATTACATTCACAGAGGCACTGAGCACACATCAATGTTTACATTGGAAACGATTCTTGTTCCATCTATCATCCATCAAAGTTGGGTCAATCTTATTTCGCGCGTCGAGCAATTTTGACAAAATAAAAGCGAATTAGTGAAAACACCAAAGAATTTCAATATACTGCCTATATTTACTATACTGTCCTATATATTCTGATGCTGTCAGACTACATCCATAAATTACACATTTTTCCCCAAATTTCACATATCCTGTCCTGCGGATCCCGATGATGCCAGATTATATCCAGTAATGACATATCTCGTTCTCCTCCAGGCTGTAACTATTTCCCACCAAAATCGGGAATTTTTTGGTAATACGGGATTATTTTTGAAATCTGAGATCATTTTGGGACATGCAAAAAATATCTTCCAAAATAGCCCAGCAGTCTATCAAAAATGTTGTTCTAAGATGTTACATCTAAGTAATAACAACGCCCACCCAAGTTTTTATAAAACACATACCTGCAATGAGCCTTTTTCCTGAGAATAGTACATCAAACGTGTCACTAAAGGCAGCAGTGGTAGTAGGGACAAACGATAAACTATTCACATGTAAAACAGTGTTATTCACGTAATATTAATTTATTATTCAAAAATATAAATCTGATACAAAAATTATTTTGTGCTAGTATAATGCCAACAAAGCATTGCTCTTTTGCGAATTGTACGTCGTATAATCGATATCCCGAAGAAAACGTATTTTTTATACCATTTATAAAACCTCATAATAATGAGGTTAGATTTAAGAAATGGATACATGCTTCGATGAGAACCAACGTTTTAATGTTACATTATTGTTATCCTTTACAGTTGCAAATTTTAGTTTTGCTCCAGGAACATTTTCTTCTGTTAAAAACATTATTTTTTAATTGTACTTTACCATATGTTTATATGAGGATTAGGCAGTGTTTGTCCCTACCGAACTACTAGAGTTGCTAGTGAGTGATTTTTCGTACTTCAGGGAAAAAGTTCATTGAATCCATTGAAAACTCCTCAGAACAAAAGAAAAAGATAATCAGATTTTATCTGGTAATGAAAATTCCGTATTTGACAAAAAATGTCTAAATTCATCAGTCTTTTCACGCAGCCAATTGAAATAACTTATTTTTCCATGAAAATATTTTGTCCGCAACTAACTTGGATGTGATTTCAAGAAATCATTTTGAGCCATCAGCATCTTCATTGATAATAATTAAGAAGTATTAAATTCTGGTTATAAATGATCATACAAGTTACATTTTTTATTTTTTAGGGTTTCAAATACGTCGAATCAAATACAACCTGTTGTGGAAATTGTGTGCAAGTAGCTTGCTTGGTTGATGGAGACATAAAGAAGCCAGGAGAAAGCTGGAAATCTTCAGATAACTGTACTACATTCACTTGCGATCAGTACAATGATCAATTCTCTGTAGTGTCGAACCAAGAAACCTGTCCTCGAATTGACTGTCCTGAGGAAAATACGTATGTCGAAGGATGTTGCAAATTGTGTAACATAACTTCATCTTCAATGGGTACGTACCATGAAACTTTTAAGATCATTTCAAACCAATCACAGTGGACCAGATCCATAACTCACTATCTCGAGGACAATTACACATGAGCGAATTCATAACTTTATAATAATTGTGTTTCAATTAATTTCAATTGCAAGTGAACCTTTTGAATTTCTTGAGTCAAAAAATTTTCTCAAATGTCATTTATTGACATGTAGTTTTGATATATAGGTATAATATCTATCGAAAAACAGGAATGAAAAACATGGAGTCGGGAAGTGAAAACAAGTGTATCCCGCCAGAAACTTGTAATGTGACAAAAAATTTCATATTTTCCAAAAGTCCATCACTTGATAACAAAATTATAGTAATTAAAAACTCAAATAGCTTTATGTCACACGAATTTGTTGTTTTCTTCATAGTATGTCACAGGTTAGGATTCATTCATTTTTCAAACTATTTGAAATTGATATAATAACGAAAATAAGAAATATATTTGAATGTTTCTCTAGATTGCTTCTTGTTGTGAAATTCAGTAGTATTTCTCTCATTCGGGATATCTTTACAAATTAATCTTTTTTCAACGGTCATCTTTGTCTCATCCTGTCTGGTCGAAACTAGAGCCCAAAAACAAAGCATTCATGATCCACCAACATAGAGTGCTGTTTCGACCCGTCATAGGCCTCATCATTGGAGCTAGATTCAGCCACGAATATATTTCTGGACTCACCTGTCCCTAAAGAACAACCTCAATAAGTGAGTAGAGGCGAGGACATTTCCTTTTACAAAGACGCCATCTATGGGATCTACAGAAGACTCAATTCAAAGCCAAGTTACAACATCGACCGCCAAAGCTTGGCTTTGCATCGGGTCGCCTTGGCGAGCCTCGTTTATCTTTGATATTAGTGAAATGAGTTTTCTGTCGATCCTATAGATGGCGTATTCGTAAAAGAATATTATTATCGTCTCAACTTCATTCCTTGCTTAGGGGACATGACTCTCGGACCCAATGTTCACTTATATAAATTACATCAACCTCTGATATCACTGTCAAATGAAAAGAAAATGAAATCAAAAATACAAAACACTTATAAATACCGAAACCTAAATAAATAAAGAGGACATAAACCGAAAATTACATCTTTTTTCATCTATTACCATCATTGTTTTGCTAGACAAGCTCGTCATCCGAAGATAGGAGATATCAGGAAGGCGCGCCAGAATGATTAACCAATGATTAAATACCACGCCGTGGGGTGAGTGATCAATGAGTCCCTGAATCTTCGGCTCTGAGTATACATAGCGAACCAAAAATGGCGGCTTTTTAGATTTTTGAACAAGATACATTATTATTACTATTATATTCGGTTTAATTTTTATATAATTCAAATATTTGAAAGAAAGAATTTCTAGACAAATCATGAATTCATTACAGTGTATTTTTGAAACCATCTGTAAAAATAAAATCATGAAGAACAATTTCAAAATTATGAAATTTGGCATAAGTTATAATTATAAATTCACTGAATTCAACATATATATTACATTCATTTCTTGAAGAGTACGGCCTTGGGTTGATGTTATATGTTATGTTTATACGTCCGTCTGTCATTTTTATCGGTTTAACCTTTTGTCGACATTTTGCTTTTTCACATAATTCAGTGAAGATATATTTTTTAACCCAGACACCTCTCTTTCTATATCTGTTCTCAACTCAATTACAACATATTAGTTTTTTTCAAGTTCTCCCACATCTACTTAGCTTTTTGTCTCCACAAAAACTCTTGGCTGAAATTTCATTGGGAAATGATTCTGTCGCTATTTTCTCGTGTTCATCATTGTCGTAAAACTTTATTTCGTTTTATACCAACTTTTTTTGCCAAATTGTCCATTTGACTTGGGCTCTCTGATTTAATATACCTACCATTCATTCAAAAATGTAGCAATCAGGAAAGGACAAGTATACACACAGAAAATTAACCTCTTCAAACTTTGTGTGTTTTTTATCATTGGTTTTAATAATATTTCAAAGTAAATAAACATGTATTTTAAATGAATAAATCTTTTTTTCTCAGAACGCTGCAGTCCCGTAGCTATACCGCTGGAAAAAACCGTAGGGTTGCTGAATTATACTCTACCTCCTCATGGTCAGTGCACTAACAAAGAACCAGTTACAAACTTTACAGAATGTATTGGAAACTGTGAATCAGCTACTTTCTTTAGCCCTGGTACGTATATATTTTATTATTTTAAAATAGTTACTATTAGAGTCTATTTTTTTTAATAACAATATATTTATTGGTTTCTTTAGGACATCCTAATATACATACATTATTTTAAAAATATATAAATACATAACATATAAATAGATTTTTTGTCTGCCATAGAGTCTATGGCAAACAACATAACTGTAATTTCCTTAAAATATAATAGGGAAATAATTCGAGTTGATGTCAAACTTGTTGGTGGTCGAGTTGGAAAATGAATGAAGATTATGACGAATTCAACTAAACGAATGAAAAATTAAAAGATCGGCCCCATTTAAGTACTAACTTGGATGCTGATAAAAATCTGTTGAGGAGGGAAAGTACATATTCTAGACATGCACATTACTTTGACGGCAATCATCATGTATTATTATCAGTGACTGAAGATGGTGTTCATATCACAATAAGAAATTATTATTTTATTAGTTTTCAACACAGCATGGTCAATCACTATAAATGCCACTTAATATGGTAAAATGGTACTGCTGCTGGGTGAACGAGAAACATCTGAGAGACTAACCTCTGTAAGGTCCATTGGATGTAATGCAATATCTAGCATGGTATTAGCTGGAAAAGTATATTTTTTTACACAAGATACTTATAACAAAAGATATGTGAATGTATCATTACAAGGTTCAACCATTCCTTGAACTACAATCTTTATATAATTCTTTATAACAGAACGTTAAAATTTATTCCTCTTTAGATGGACTAGGTGGTTTAGAAAAGGTGGGAAATGTGTAAAATAAGTAAATCGAATGGGATATCCACCCTTCATGACTTTTGAAAATATGTTAGTTCACATTCTTTCTTTTATCAGGTTCTGGAATGCATGAGTCTGTATGCTCCTGTTGCCAAACCGTGGAATATGGATCAATAATGGTGAAACTGACCTGCAAGGATGGAGAAAAGTTGAAAAAGAGAATAGCTGTACCGGCAAAGTGTGGTTGCTTGGCATGCGGCGAAAACTTGAACAAGAAGGGTTATTCAAAGAAAGCTCCGATCAAAATCGGTGGAATCTGGAATGTGGGATGAGATGTTAGATGAGATAAAATATTCTTCTTCTTTATAATCTTATCAGGTTGAAAAATAAATTGTTCATGAATGCAGTTTTGTCTATGATTGCATGAATTCATTTCAATTCTATTAGACCACTGCTCCAGATGATGGCAAATATAAAAAACTATCCCCAATAGCATCATTCATACAATCGGTACGAAATATCACTTCTTCCAGGATTTAAAAATTTTCCATTCAATATTTGTTACCCTATTTTTAAGGCTCGTTGTATGAAATGATCTTGATCTTTTTGGAAATTGTAAACGTGAAGCTTTTCTGATTCGTCTAACATTGAAATTCATTTGAAACATGAAGAAATTCTCATATTTAGGCTTAGCGAATGAGCGGCAAAGGTTATATGACACATTATTGAGAATTGCTAAAAAATTAAACATTATTAATTTTCAATACAGGAAAAAAATTAGTGAACTACAATATAATAATCAAAACTGCTACCAAAACTCAGTTAAGCCATTTTTTATATTAGTGAGCACAAACAATTTTAAAAATCATTGAATTGGGAATTTTATTACGTTAATTAAAAAAAACCTTGAAAATCTGATCCCACTTAAACGACAAAAAAAATGAAAAATAGAAATAGTTGTTACTGTTTTTCAATGAGGTATCCCCATTTCCCATAAGAAATTGAGAAAATGACGCATCCATTAAGGTTGAAGATGCCATTGGTTGTTAGGTCAAAACTTCGGTCCCTTACAAAAAACCTGACGATTTTTGAATTTTTTAAGGAAATAAGAATCATCAAAACCAGAAAAGCAACTCGTTATTATAAATATTGTAATGAATCTGAAGCCGGCCCTGACCGATGTCCCAGTCAGCAAACGCATGACGCATCGCGAAATACCGCGAAAACTCCGGATGGGTCCCGAAATTCGCAGAGGGATCCGGAACGTTCGTTGACGATATAAAAACGTCGCTCTTCGTCCAGAAGAGTAGTCTGTACCAAGAAAGCGAATCGAGCGGTTAACAAACGGTGAAGATAAATTAAGCGTTAGTTACTGTGTGGTGTAAATAAATTAGTTGTGATAGTGAAATATTGTTAAAATAAATTTGTTTAAGACAGTTAATTCTTTAATTCGTTACAATTGGTGTCAGAAGTGGGATTTTTAAAATAAATTTGTAAGCGCTTGGTGGACACTTTGTATTACAGTGAAACTGACTATAAGACTTATTTGTTCGCGTAGAGACTGGTGATTCATTGTGTTTCGTGAAGTGGACAGTACCAGACTACGGAAACTTAAACTGATAGACCTTTCTCGCGAAAAGTAGACGTGTGACTCGATTGAAATAAGTGGACGTATTCAGTGTTGTGGAAAATAGACAATAATAGACAAAATGTGTTCGAGGAAAGTGCACCTAGTGGATTTGAAAGTCGCCGAATTGAAGCAAGAATTGGAGGAGAGAGAGAGCTAGATTATTCCGGACTATGGAATAACTTGATTGAATCAGGAGAAGATCCCGAAGCATATTTATTCGAAGTTTCTGAGGGTGATTTGAGTTCAATAATGAGCAAACTAGATGAACTTCAACAAAGTTCGGTGAGTTTAAAAGATGAACTTCAACAACGAAAAGTTTGGAAGATAAATTTCTAGAGAATTTGAATACCTTCAAGGAAGAACTTCTAGAAAATGCAGAAGGCTTGAAGAAAGAGCTTTGTAGTGTGGCGAGTCTACTCGAAGAAAGAATAGGAGCCATCGAGACAGAGATAGACAAAATCAGAGAAGAAATCAAAGGGGAGATCGAAGATGAAATCGGAGCAGAAATGAGGAAAATCTAAAAAAGTTAGGCAATGAAATCAAAGGCGGATTTGGCAGAAATCAGCAAGATGAAGTAAACAATTAACAAGTTGCAAAACCAAATCGTTAATTCTGCCCACACCGCAGAATCGGTTACCGGTACTGAAAGATATCAAAGTCAGTTCTGAACCAGGAAAACTCTCCATGAAATCGCCCCAGTTCGACGGAAAAACTCTTTGGGCAAATTACCGCCAACAATTTGGAGCTGCGGCCAGAGCAAATGGATGGAATACAGGAGAAAAGGCGGTAGCATTAACACTGGCGTTGCGTGGAGAAGCAACGAATATTTTGCAAACCCTCGCGGTCCAAGAACAGGAAGACTATGACCAACTCAAGAAGCATCTTGAGCTACGGTATGGACAGGAACACCTAGAACACGTTTACCATTCACAGCTGAAGAACCGCTGCCAGAAATCAGGGGAATCCCTACAGGAGTTTGAAGCCGACATAGATCGATTGGTCCGTCTGGCATATCCTGCTACACCGGAAAATGTAATGGAGCGGTTAGCAGTTCAGGCATTCTTGGATGGTCTTCGCGAC
>WOGO01008247.1:0-10732 GCA_015342085.1 Leptinotarsa defecta
TACAATTATTGTAATTACAATTATTGTAATTTCAATTATTGCGATTGTTTGAAAATGTCCTTATAGGACGAAACTGGAGTAACAATATTAGTTATGAATAAAAGTGGTGAAAAAACATAGAAAGTATTATATACCACTGTTTTTTTACTACTATTATTCGTAATTAATGTTCCGTCATGTAAGGACATTTTGAAACAATTACAATTATTGTAATTGTTTAAAATTACAAAAATTATTGTAATTGTTTGAAAATGTCCTTATACGACGAAACAGTAGTAACAATAATAGTTACGAATAAAAGTGGTTAAAAACATAGAAAGTTTCATTTCTCATTTTTCATAAATGGGTATTATAATTTGATTATCAAACAGAACTAAATAAAATGAATAAGTTTTCTCTTTGAAGAAATATTTCACCTCAGAAAGTTGAAAATCAGATACATTGGAAAAATGTCTTTTTTTGATTTAACATAAAGTAAATCTTAACATTGAATTATATGAAGATATTGAACATACCTTTGCTTACGACCAAGCGAACCATAGATGTCTTGTGAAGACTCGTGAATATCAAGCTGTGATCCACGACTGGTGATTGTGGAAGAAAGAAGACAATACAATGAGTGAGACAATAACATGCAACACATAACAGTTGAAAAATGAGTTGTGATACTGGGTGTCTGTGTGAGTGTGTGTATTGTAACTCAAAACAGTGGCAGAATAAGCTGGAGTATTACTTGTGACTGTGTGGTTATGAAATGTGAATAACAGGTTTCATCAAACATACTGGGTACTTTATGAGAACTATAATAACAGATCGTAATCCTTGATGAATATATGATTATAAATTCGGTTGAAATACCCTGTAGATTTTGATGACAATTTTGTGACATGTGGAGGCAAAATGCTGCTCAAAATGCAAATAATAAAAACTAACAATATTCCATTACAAAATGCGAAAAATAATTCATTCAAAATTCGCTTGAAAAAAATAAATTATGTTCAACTTAATATTCAAAAATATACTTTATAGAAAAGGCAACTGTAGTAGTAGTAGAACCCAAACTGTACTATATATAAACATAAAACAAGGATTGAATTGGAGCTATTTCAATATTTTGTGAGATAACCAAAAGCAATGAAAACCTCTGTCAAACTATAATGAACTGAAAAAGTATTTAAATAGTGCAATTATGTAAAAATAAAAGAGTTTAACCTTGAAATAAATAAGATGTCTTCAGTCCTGATTCTACTACAGGCATTAAACTATTGACCCAAAAAATCTCCCAACTTAGTCCAATTACAAGGTAAATAAAATAATTGACTCACATTTGGCCCTTTCCTTTGGCAAACTTCTTGGGGTCTTTGACGGCTTGGACAGTCTTGACTTGTTTCGCTTTACATACCCTGTCGACCTCAATCTGCCTCTTTTGCGTATTCTCCATGAACTCTTTGTGATCTGAAATGAGCTGTTCCGTTGCCGGAATATCCATTGGCAGCTCTTCTCGCTTGAGAGCGATCAGCGTATTCTCCAACCCCAGTAACCACTGGATGAGTTCTTCCAGAGATTCATCCATATCGCGCAAGGACTGCATGTGCTGCGATAGCTTCTGATGCCTCTGTAAGGCCCACTGGGACACCTCTTCCCACCTGGTCTGAATCACCTTGATCCAGCTCTTGATGACGTTGATGGAGTCGTGATGGGCCTTGGCCAGGATATTCTGTGCCAGTAGTAGAGTTTGATCCTTCTCGATTTCTTTCTCGCCGAGTTGGGCTCTGAATTCGTCCAGGGCGCGTAGCTGTTCGTAGGCTGTCGCTTCGTCTTCAGGGGTGTTACCAACGAAACGAAGCTTCATCTCGGCTTCTGACAGCCAGTCTAGGATCATATTGACGGATCGGTGTAGCCGCTCTGCTTCTTTCAAAGCTTCTCGGAGTCTGTCAGACTTGGCCCTGGTCAGGCTAGTGACGGTTTCCCAGAGCTCGGTGAGCTCGTTCAATTCCGCTCGTATTTGTATCGAGTCAGCTTTGTTGGCTGTGCGTTCTAATTCTTGTCCATTGCGCATGACCGATTCCATTTGATCATTACGTTTTTCCAATTCCTTCTCGAACTGCCGGTGCAAGTCCACTAGGTGAGTAACCGTATCCAGATCTCCGTGAACCAGATTGTCTTCTGCTAGCTCCTTTTCTGCCTTTTGCAGCCATTGCACCAGAGCCGCGATGGCGTCTTTGAATTGCCCAGAATACAGCAAAGCCTCTTCTAGTTTTCTCTGCCTCTCGACGCTCTTGTGGCAGACTGAATTCCACTTGCTCTTCAGTTCTGACAGCATGTTTTTCAAAGTAGGCTCGTCCGCTTTGGGTGCTTTGTCTTTCAGTTGTTTCCCGGCTTTCATCACGCCGTCGTAGGTACCCTGCTTGCCGGATAGAGCTTTCTGGAAGTCTTGGTGTTTCGTTAGCCGACTCTTGATCTTATCGGGATCGTTGCCAATCGCCTCGGCTAGGAATTCATCCAACGCGTGTTCTGTGTCGTCTAGCCAAGTCATCAGTCCGGCCCAAGCGTCGTGGAACTCCCTAGCTTCCTTGAAACCTAGATCCAGAGCACGCGTACGCTCTGCCGATTTCGAGGCAACACGCTCCCACCTGTGCTGGACGCTGATCAACAGATTCTTGATCAGAATAACGTCTTGTTTTTGACTGAAGTACTTCAGATGCGTTCCTTTCTTGTCCAGGGCGAGCATTATCTCGCGGTGAGCGCTGACGTCTTTCTGGAACACCTTGTGCTCCTCTATCTGACCCTGGATCGTTTCCATGACTCTGGATACCGGCTTCAAGTTGGTAAGAATCTTCTCCGCGTTCGTCAGCCAGTCCACGAATGCCTCCAAAGATTCGTGGAACTCCGTGGCTTCCTTGAGGGCAATTTCCAGTTTGATTTTCTTATCGTTAGCTCTAGAGGTGACGTTATCCCAGCGCTGCTTGAGCATGCGCAGATTATGCTGTAAGTTTGAAGCTGGCGTGGTGGCCTTCTTCAAATATTCTTGTCCCTGAGAGAGAATGGTCTCAACTTTAGGTCTGTTGTCCTCGATTTCGTTGTATATTTCCATGAAGCGTTCTAGTTGTTCAGAGGCGGTTTCTGGAAGGCCGCCGACCGGTTTGCTGGCCGTGATGATGCTGTCTACATCTCCTAACCAGGAGAGGAGGTCTTGGATTTCGGCGTTGAATCTTTGGGCGTCGTTCAGAGCATCTTCGAGTTCTCGCTGCCGGTCCGCAGCCTTTTGCATAAGGGAGCGCCATTGGACGTTCAAGGTGTTTAGTTTTTCTTGGGTGGCGCTTGCTTCGTCAGCTGAAGATTTATGTGGAGGTTATTCAGTAATCAAAAGTAGGGAATTGAGAATGAGGAGGGGGGGGGGAATATCATAAGAAAAAATGCTAAGTGTATTTCCTATGATCACAAATAAGGATGAGGAGAAAAAGTCACAATTAATCGATCTACAAGACAGAAAATTTCTATGTATGGAGAATATTGACTCTATTCCTCTAACTATTAATTGGTTTAATTTTATCCCTGAATTCAACCCCAATAGGAAATATTTAAGTTGAAAGATAACTGGATAGCAACACTTTCGAAAAAATCCACTATTTTACGGTCAGTACATCAATTACTCGTCAATCACAGTTTGCACTTACCTCCACTCTCTATTATCTGCCTACCAGCGTCGTTAAGCGTATCGACGCTAGTTTGGTGAGCTTGTATGTCATTGATGAGTACCTTCAGTTTAGCCAACTCAACCTCCAGAATCTGAGGATCGCCAGCCACGGGTTTCAACTCGTCCAAGGTTTTATCGGTCTTACCAATCCAAACCAGTAGCTCGTTAAGAGCATGTTGGAATTGTCCGAGACGCAGGAGGGCATTTTCCAGAGAGCGTTGTCTCTCCACGATGCCTCGCAGGAGGTCGTCCCATCGTTTGTTGACAGCTGACAGCGGTTCTTTGATCGAGGCTGCCTGATCGGCAGATGTGCGTTCCGTGAGTTCTTGAGCTTGTCTGTGGATAAACAGTACGTGTAGATGGGGTGGTGGATGGATTTGCGAGATGATTTAAAAGCGTTGAGGAAACAACAATCGATAGGCGATACCTTTAGTTTAAGGGCGTTTAGTTCAACAAGAAAATCATCAATACTGCCTTTCTTATTTTTAATTTGTGGAAAAAATTACAGAGAACCCCACAAAGAATAATCTAATATATAAAAATGGATGTGTGTTGGTTGGTTGGTAAGTGATAAACTTCTACATCGCTCAACCGATCGTGATGAAACTTGACATGTATAAGTAATTTTTCATAGAGAAGGTTTTTAGGATATCAATTTTTCTGTAACTCGCCAATAGATGGCGCTGTAGAACACTTTTTTTGAAGCACTGTTCTATAACGCACATGCACGCCTAAGTTCGTTGATTCTGATTCGGTCAAAACATTGGAACAGCAGCGATATTGCAACATAGTGCTAATTAGTACTACAACTACCAAATTCTATGCGGGCGAAGCCGCGGGCAACAACTAGTCTTGAATAGAATAATAACATCATATCATATTGTCTATTGAAATATGATTTCTTCAGTTATCTCAAAAAATTGAATGATCATTATAATGTGGGTAAAACACATGAAGACAGCTATAAGTAACATATTTGAACACTCCAAAAATATTCGAGCGATGATAGACTACTTGATGTGAAGAGAAGTTGACTTTTAATAGGTAGATATCTGTTGAACTGATTGAAAATGACATTATTATTGTTCCAATTATCAAACATTATACTTCAATAACTAATAGAGTAACTCAATTCAGGCCCGAAGTTTGTTAGCAAAATATAATAAAATTCCTACTACCCCCTGAGAAAGAAAGAATAACCAATTAATGTCTTTGATCTTTTTGCAGAGCAAAACTAATTTTTTTAATGGTTCTGAGAACATATGAAATCTATCCAAAAATATGTATATACTTTTTAAAGAAAAATGACGAATAAAACCTTCTATGTTTTTTAAACACTTTCATTTGTAACTAATGTTACTGCAGTTTTTTTCTATAAGAACATTTTCAAATAATTAGAATGAACTGAAAATAAATCATAATGTTATTCCTTACATATGTATCTACTGTAGATGATAATAGAGGTCGCTAACTTAACTGAGTACCTGAAACCTGTCTACCTGGGACAATGTGGATACACTAATTTGAAAACTGACGGGTACATTAGATCGATTCAATCATTTAACGAATTACACCCGCAGTGATTATTGTTATGAATTTTCAAGTATAACCTTGCTTAGTGTTATGAATTTCCAAGGATAACCATAGCAGATGTAATCTTTTACAAACGATCAAATAGATCTAGTTCCAGTTTTCAAATTAGCATTTCCACATTGTCTAAGGTAGACAGGTTTCCGGTACTTAATTAAGTTAAGGACCTCAATTATGACGTACAGTAGATATATAGGGGTAGGTATACAGTAGATATATGATGTATTTTTATTTTAATGTAATTGTTTGAAACTGTCCTTATAAGACAAACCTGCAGTAACTTTAGTTACGAATAAAAGTGTTCAAGATACATAGAAAGTTCCATTTCTCATGTGATCTATCACGTAGTAATGACTACATCCAACAATTAATTTATGTTTTCACTCATTTTTAGACGGGTGGGACAATACTATGTACCTGGCATATCCGATAGAAATATTTTCAAACCTTTTATTGTGTTCGTACAAAAATTGCCTTGATTTACTCACTTTTTGAAATGTTCCTTTGAACTATATTTGCTATTGGAAAATATACAGGGTGTCAATTTGAAAACTCAACACCTTGCAGTAAACAATATGATAATTCGAAATAACCGGTCAATTTTGTTGTTAAGGAGAACACTTTTAAGGACTACTTGTAGCTCTCGTGGTTCAACACAATGCCATGAAGTCATCCTCTGTCGACATCAAAATAGAGTTTGAGACGCGCAATCAAGTTTCCAGCATACACCTAGGTATATGCACTGATAATATCGACATGTAAATGCTTGATTATCCGAATAGAAAAGGAGTCCCACCTGAATATCAAAATTGGCTCAAGGTCGGTGATTGCTACAGTTGTCGTCAATAAAAATTAACGAAAGCAGCCAAATTTCTAGCTGCTAGTGGCAACTGTTCAAATTTCAATAACACAACAGAGATGTACTTTCGATGGGTAGTGACCCATCGAAAGTACACTACTGTAGTGATGAAAAATTATATCAGAGAGTTGTTGAAAGTGTTTTATATTTGACGGTTTCGACAAGACTGGATTTATCATTTATCACTACATTTATGGTCAGTTCAATCATAGGCCCTCAAAGCACCATTGGAAGGGTATGAAACATATTCTCCGATATCTAAATCGGACAAGAAACTATGGATTAGAATATTCGAAAACTGGAAAAATTATTAGGGAAGCCTGAGGTAACAAATATTAGGGATCCAATGAAACAGAGAGAAAGTCCTACAGTAGCAATTTTTTCAAAATTGGAGGAGGAGCTCTGAGTTAGTTCAGACGTAAGCAACACTGTGTTGCACTGAGTACTGTAGAATCAGAATTTATCGCCTAGAGAGAAACAGCATAAGAACTGATTTTGAAGAAATTGGCTCATGAAATATCCAAGGAACAATTTTTTTAGGATTGTTTTCCAATTTTTATCGACAATCAAGGTCAGAATAAACTCGCCGAAAACAATATAATTTCCGAAAGGTCAAAACACATTGAAATGCGTATGTTTCACATCAGATATTTGGTAGAAGAAAAAATAAAATAGTTTTGAAATATGTTTCATGAAAATAGTTGAACCATTGCAACAAAAGTTCAACATCTTTAAAGTATCGAGCATTAATATGAAACTTGAATAAGGAACACCTATGTTTGTTTGAAGGTGATTGACAATGTTTCGTGAGGAATTTCACTAGTTCGGACTTCCATTGCCTACTGAATAAAATGATTTGAAATCCCTGAAACAAGTAAAAAAAGAATAATTAAAAAAGAATAGCTGTAAAAATTATATTAAGCAAACAATAAACCTGAAATGAAATGATAGTGAAATAACCTACAAGTAAAAATATAATAATTGATTAAATAAAAATTAAAGGAATGAAAAAAGAAAATAATAAAAAAGTGTAGAGATTCCAAGTCACGTTAGTTTACGACGTTTCGATTGTTGGTATCTACAATCGTCTTCGGGTGATCACCCGAAACATTGTCAATCACCTTCAAACAAACGAGGTACTAACAGTTCTAAATCATTCAATGACTTAGGGAATTATATTAGATACCGACTTAAGATTTGGAATGCATCCTAAATAACTTATTCAAAGAGCATAGCTAGCACTTAAGACTTTGTAGGTGCTGAGCATGTTTTTTCTTCTTCTTTTCAATTTATGTGAGTCGATAATACTATAGATATTCAATGATTTTGACTGACTCTGCAGCCCAAAGCAGTATAAAACAAGCAGTATAAAAATCTCAACTCTTGTTGAGATTTTGTATATAGTATTCGTAGACGTAAAACTCATCTCACTAACTAGTCGAAGCAAATTAGTTCAATATGCACAGATGAAGATAATACTATGCTGCGTGCCTATTCCATAAACTTAGGTATTCCTACTGAAAGACCAAATTATTTTCATCGTGAATCGAAAATCCATACATATGTCACTAATCTAAATATAAGGTTTGAAGGTTCATTTTCTTCAAAAATATGAGAAACATATAATTTTGTTTCCTTGAGTTAGCAAAAATAATAATAACGTGATTTAAAATGAAGTAGACATTCTTTCAAGTATGAAAACGTGAAAACTCTTCTCACATAGATTTCAATAAAAACAATCATATATGTTTTTCTAAATATTTCCTTTCGAAAAAGCGAAGACGATTATTATGATTATTATTATCAACGTGGTTTCAGCAAGTGTTTGAATATGACAACTATTAGTTTGTTAGGTTAGGTTAGTTTAGTTAGGTCCTCGGTTGTGGCAGCAGTTTATTTGAAAGCTATTACTGAATCTCTCGACAACTATACTCCTTCAAACTGTCCCTTCCAAAAATAAAACTCTCATGTCTTTCCAATTATTCCTATTATTTCTGAGAAAGCAAGTGTTGATCGGTGGAAGTTTTTTAAATTGTCACCCTGTATAAATTAATGAATATTAGGATATCAGTTCAACGCTGTAGGTATATTTCTTTGAGAAAATGAGCTGAAGTAAATACTCCTCAAACTCCCCTACAAAACTCTTCAACCATGAAACTAATACCAAACAAGTTATCTAACTATTGCGTACCACAGTTTCCACTTAACTGATTTGAAACAATTTCCGTCAGATTATGGAATATTTCTATAAGAATGAAATGAGTACGCTGGGTTCAGGCCACAGGAAACTAATTATTCGAGAAGAGTTCCTTACTGATTTTACAAAGTTTCAATTCCACCTTGACGTAAACTTGAAATTGAATTCAAGGAAATGCAAGTTTATTATGTCACTGGGAGTAGTTAAATTCGCCTTAACTCAGTGATTTCCCCGACGAAATTTATCTTTCGGAACAAGAAATGTGTTTGTTCTATTTTGAAATTTTATGAAGTGTATTTTCCTGATAAACATAGTTAGCTCGTGATGTTTTGTACAGGTAATGCTCATCATCATTATAGTCGTCTCATTATTTGCTTTTTACTTCTTCATGTTTTTCCATTCATACGAACCATTTCCTTTTCCAATAGATGCTATGCACACGGGTGTACAATTATGCAAATTATGCGTTGAGGACATTGTATGAACATAGTTGAAATACAATATCTCTCATGAGCATACACTTGGTCATCTGCGTTGCTTCATAAGAAGACAATGTATTTCAACGTATATGTCAACTCATATTTGCTGTGCTTTCAATTGTTCGCCCGTATGCATCAGCTCTCAGTAGAACAATTATGTGTGTAGGTCTATTCAACTCTCCACCGCAACCCGCAGAAGTTTATTGTGGCTCACACATTTTCACAATCGACCAAATAAACCCAGCTTCCTAACGAAGCCGATTGGTTTGTATGGTGAGTGGTCTTTCAGGTCAGGTGGTGAGAGTACGGCTCTGGCGAACTCTAAGAACCTGATTTGGTCCCTAGCGGGGCAGCCACAAAGTATGATTTCTGCTGTTTCATTATTTTTCGAACAGAGGCGACACATACTGTCATCCGACAGTCCGAGTCTCTGCATATGATGAATCAGACGACAGTGACCTGTGAGAATGCCTGTTAGACATCACTACTGTATTCCAACAACTGTTTGATTTCATATTTCAAAAGTCAATAAATCCTTTTGCCATTCAGGTGTTTATTGTTTGTTTATCAAAGCCGGAAATGACGCCAATGTCAGGTTCTAGTCCGATGAAGCTGCTTGCAGCCCCCTTCTTTGCGAGGGAGTCAGTAGCCTAATTGGCTTCCAGGCCAGTATGGCCAGGAATACAGGCCAGATACAATTTTTTATGCCTTCCCATAGTTGAGAGTCGTTTTTGTCAATTTTCTACCAATTTAGACGTTGCTTGGTAGAAGCCGATAACTTCCAACGCCGCTTGATACTCCGGGAATATTATTATTGATTTGTGTATGCGGTTAGATTCTACCAATCTCTCCCCACATGCATAGATTTTTTCTTGAAATACAGTCGCATAGGTAGTTAGTATATCTGTCCTGGGTCTGCCACTGAAAGCACCTGCACCAGAATCTGAAGGTGTTTTGATCCATCTGCGAACCAACAATCATCTGCTCTCAATCTGTCTGCCGGAGGATCTAGTCCTCTGTACTCGAAAACAATGCCACATAAAGCAATTTGTAGTTGACAGTTGGAGGCATAATGTTAGAGGTCATTCCCACAACGCTGTGACTTCCATTGTCAATCAGCAGTCTTTGTTACTCTGCATCATATTAATTTGTGTAACTGGCGATATGCAGTCCATCTCTCTGCGAAAAATGTGAAAACGAGTCAGATCTACAAGGTTCTCCATGACCGCTGACGGTGTGGTACTAATGGCACCACAGATGGCCAGACAAGCCTGTCTCTATAAGCCACAGACCTTCGTTCGAACCGTTTTCTGTGAAGCCTTCGACCACCAGACAATTGCTCTATAAGTGATCATTGGTCTGAGAATCATCATGTAGAAAAACAATTCTTTTTTTCAGATTTTCACAAACACACGGATAATTTCAACAGAAAAGAGAAGCTGTGAATCTCAATCGAGCACGGAATCCCATTTTGAGAAGTTCAAGAATAACAAAATTCGTGACGTCAGGTAAAAAATGATCAACGGATGTTATTGACAATTTACTTAGTCCAGGTACTGTAATTAATACACCAGACTACCTGAATCAACATGAATATTCTTCACGCAGTCGAAATACACTAATCGGAGATAAGCTCCGGAGAAACAATAATTTCAGAGATCGATGGCCTTCAAATCTGAATAAAAATAGGGACACTGAAAACATCGGAGTATTTGGTGAATGTCACAAAAACAAGAACTTAGTAATATGCTAAGTTACCTACGTAGAAAAGGTAGTTTTTTTGTAAACGTTCCATTGACAACAACCGAAAAAGCACATGGTCAACATTGTTGACGAAGGCGAAACGAACAATTTGAAGCTGATAAGGGACTTTCTCTGATATTTTAGAATATCTGAGTTTGAGCGAACCA